>JAANDG010000140.1:0-278676 GCA_036852015.1 Pelodera strongyloides | reverse complement strand
CCTAGTTCTCCTTTGAGCATTTGAATAAAAAATAATATCTTGTTTTACTCTCCTATGTTGTAGTGACAGAAGATTAAACTTCGACAAACGACCTTTATAAGAAGGCACACGAAAGTTAGGAAGACACTTTTGAAAGATTATTCGCGTTATGCGTGATTGAACCTTTTCCACTTTCAAAATATCTTTTTTCAAATAAGGGCTCCATACAACACTAGCAAATTCCAGAATGGGCCTAACCCACACCTTATATGCTTTGATAAGAACATCTGCATTACGCAGCTTGATGCTTTTGTTGATTGCGAACCAACAACCCATAGCTTTAGTACACATATTATTAAGGTGATCTACATAATGCCAATTGTCTTGGACCAAAATTCCCAAATCGCGCACAGAATTTACAGCTTTTAAGGAAAAACCATTTACGGTGTACACATGTTTTACATTTTTATTACCAAGATACAAGACACTGCACTTTGATTCAGAGAGGTCTATTTGCCAATCTTTACAATATTCAGTTAGAGAAGAAAGAGAGTGCTCAAGAGAGCGGTGTGCTTCTGCAAAAGAGGCTTGACTATAGCTACAAAAGATTTTGCAATCATCGGCAAAACATCTGATTTGGATGCTAGGAGAAGTTTTTATTTTAGAAGGTAAATCGCTGATGTAAAGCAAAAATAGAATAGGAGCTAAAACTGAACCCTGCGGAACCCCAGATGGAGAGCAGAACTCTTTTGAAAACACATCATTGGTTATTTTAACTTGAAAGGTTCTATCCGCAAGGAAATCTTGAACCCAAAGAACTAATTGCTCTGGAAAACCCAGTTTACGAAGCTTATACAACAATTTGGAATGGACGACTTTGTCAAAAGCTTTTGCGATATCAAGATAGACCACGTCAATGCACTCCTTATTTTCATAGGAAGTCAACCAATTTTTTTGACAGTCTAACATTTGTAAATCAACAGATTTTCCTTTAATAAAGCCATATTGCTCATCTGGAATACAGTTGAGATGCTTAATGAACTTAAGAAGCTTTTCTTGGACAAGTATTTCCATTGATTTGCATATAGCACTATTGATTGCAATTGGCCTATAGTGAACAGGGAGAACAGGTTTGGGAATCTTGGGAACTGGTGTTACAAAGGACTTTCTCCATGAATATGGTATTTTGCCAGTTTCCAAAGAAATGTTAAACATCAGAGATAAAGGCTCAGATAATTCATTTCTTAAATATTTTAGAACATATTGTGGAATTCCATCAGCTATGAGAGAAAAGGAATTTTTCAATTTTCCGAGTGCCTTATGAACATCAGATGGGAATATTGTCGACAAAGTTACATTTCGATATGAATAGCTCATATCGTTCATAGGAGGAAATTATTATTATCAATAAACACCGATTCAAATTGTTGACCTATTAGGTCTGCCTTTGTTTGATTTTCGTAAATAATACGATTAGTTCCAGGTTCAGTAACTACTACAATTGAACTTTTCCTATTTATTTTTCCCTTTACATATGAGAAAAAACGCTTTCCCAGTTTGCCATTAAATATTTTCCTTTCTTTATTTGCAAAATACTTTTCTAAAGCTTTATCAAGAGACCTGCTTATAGTTTTTATTTCATTGCTGATGTTTTGTGAATTAGAACCTTTGTTCAAAAGAAAGAGCCGGCGTTTGTGATAGAACATATTTCTAATATGTGCAGGAAATTTCTCTAATTTAATTTCTTTACACCAAGGGGACAAATTCATTTAAAAGAGAACGGAGATAGTCAGAAAATTTAGCTTCTAAGTCATTTATATCATTGTAGTACCCGAAGAACTGAACCCAATCTATATCCAGACTATCCTGAATAGATGCCCAATCAGCGTTTTTATAATCAAAAGTTGGCGATTTCTTTGTGATGAGACTTCCCGACATATTTAAATTAAAAGAGATTAGGTTGTGGTCAGATGTACCAACAGGAGGATTGACAGATACATTAGAAATAAGATTAGTAGAGCTTGTAAACAAATGATCGATAATACGTTGTTCTCGAGTTGGTTCAGAAACAAAATGAGCCCAGCCCATAGAAGAAACAAAAGATGCAAACTCTCTTTCCTTAGAACATTTGGGGTTGGGGTTATCAAAGTCATAGTGGAGATTGAAATCGCCTAGAACGATTGTTTCCTTCCCAGAACTACATAAGTTTACGATAAGGTCATAAAGTGCTGCGTCTGCCGATACAACGCAACCGGGCAATCTATACACTATTACAAAACGTATTTTCCTAAAATTCATGACATCTTCAATTTCAATACAATACACTTCAAAATTTGAATTTCCGGTAGAAAAATGCTCTTTGCAAATCAGCCATGGTTTTGCATATATGCAAATACCCCCGCCTTTCTGAGATCGATTTCTATCAAAACGCAAAATTTGAAAATCCGAATTACTTAAAATAGTAGAATCTCTGACTATGCTTTTTAACCAAGATTCGATACAAATAAACAGATCGGGGTTTGAATAGGAGAGATAGTATTGGATTTCGTTGATATTCTTTAACACACTTCGTATGTTGCAAAAAGAGATAGCAAGGGTTTTCTTAAGTCTCCTACCTAGTTTCCCTGCTGAGAGGAAACTTGTGGGGGTCTACCACCGTACCGAGGGTCAACCCAACCATCAGGGATGACGGTCTCAAAGGCAAGGGCGGTACGATCCTCAAACAAAGGATCATTTTTCCATACTAGGATCTCACCTCGCAACTGCCACTCGTGCCCACCAATGGTATTCAAGTAGTTCCTCTGTCGGCGCAACTCATACAACCGTTTACGCTCTTCTTCTGTCTGGCTAGGCCTTATGTAAATGGAACTCCACTTAGTTCCACGCAACTTATGCTTGTTGCGAAGCACAAGCGACTGAGATTTCCTACTAGTCATTTCCACCTTCCAAAGATAATTACTCATCCTAAAAATAGCCGCAGGGGCCTCTACCACTTTAAGAAACTTGAGCATTGTTTTCACCTCACAATTAACCCTGATCTCGTTGCTTGTTTCCACACGGGCTGCATGCTCCGCCTGCTGTATGGGTGTTCTAGGAGCAGGAGCAGGGGCAACCACCTCACCGTGGGAAACATTCAGACCGAAATTGGGGGGAATGTTTAGAACCAAACTACGAACACGACGTTCTTCACGCACTGCATCCAGCATAAAACTAGATGTACCAGATAAAACACTCTTCGTGAACTGGACCATTTTGCTGACTGCATCAATGAACTTTACAGCTTCAGAGCCTACAAGGTTGAAGCCTTGTCCATTGGAAGCAGTCCGCATAATGGACTCCAGTTCAGTCTCTCCCAAGCCAATCACATCTTCCAACTTTTTGGTTTTAGTTGGATATAAGGGGCTACTAACCGTTTCATCACTGGTGATGCGCCGCTTAGATAATTCTCTCGAGTCAGTCTCCATTTGAACTGGTTTAGACATAGATGCAATATATTGGGTGATGTGCCACAGAGCACCCAACCGCTTAGCAGCCTGTAAAAAATTTGGAACGCTTCACGAATTTGCGTGTCATCCTTGCGCAGGGGCCATGCTAATCTTCTCTGTATTGTTCCAATTTTAGTATATGTTCACCGAAGTGAACAAATCTTTGCCGCTGGCGGGATTCGAACCCACAGCAGCACACAATCTCTCGCTTCACAGTCCAACGCTCTACCTGCTGAGCTATGCTAGCTTAGAACTCTTCTCCTTTATATCATAAGATATATAGTTTAGGTTTCATTTTGTTTCTTCCGTTTCCGCTTCTTCTGCTGACGGAAAACGGCTAGTATATTAATAAAAGTTTAAGCACTATTTATTTCGAAAACGGTTGGATTTTAGACGATGAGGATGATTTTTGGATCCGTAAGTGTGAGGGGTTGGGGCCCTTATGTTTAGTTAAAGTGCTACCGTACCTTTCCATGTTATCTTTAGTGGACGGTTATCTTTAGTGGCCATAGTGGCTTTAGTATTTTTTTTCTCTTTTCTTTGATTTTCCATTTACAGTATTACTACCTTTTATCATCTGAATGAATCATGCAACTGGAAATAAATTATTATTATTTAAATGTTGCGATAATTTCCTGCCTGGGTTTACAATCCATGAATTCATTTAAGCAAAGCAAGTCCCCTTCCCCATTTGGTTGTGCTCTTTGTTTTCGTAGTATATGGCTGGGTTTGTGTGAACCTTTGCCTTTTTGTGCTTCATTTTAATAGATTATCTGTTTTCAGCGGATTCGGACCTGGCATGGCCATTCTATCTCGGATCACTCACTTCTTCGCTCGCTTTGTTCATTTCGGCTTATTCGTTGAAGAACCAACCATTCCAGCATGTACTTACGGCCGCTGGTTCAAGTTCGCTCCAGGTTAGCGCATTTTGTTGAACGTAGTGGATGGGCTTATTGTAAGAGATCAAGGTTCTGTAGTTCTGATATCATCGGTGTACGGTAGTTTATGACGCAATTGGTATACGGAGCTACCGACGTCATCGTAACAGTCGTATGGCTCTACTGTAGTTATGACGTCAGTGGTATACATTAGTTATGACGTCACATATGGTAGTTGTGATATTACGTCTATATTAGTTCGCACAAGTACAATGTTTTTGTTCAGGAGCATGCGGCCGACATCTGCTCAGCAATTTGCTACGTGGTCCCTGGGTTGGCTCGCCTTCTCTTGCCCCGGATCAATGCTATGGTGCTGCTCTCGTTTTGCTCAACGACAATGATCCTGCTCTGCGAATACTTTAAGTGGGTTGATTTGATGTTTTCCTTATTCATACTTTTCATACTGGTGTGCATCCATTTTGACACAAAGATCTGCGAACTCTTTAAGTGCGTCTGTTTGTTGTTTTCAGTGGTAGTTTTCATTTTGATGCGCATTATATTAGTCACATGAATAAGCTGTATATTGAGATTGTTTATGATAAGTTGGTTATAATAAGCATCACTTTTAGGCAAGACTTTAAGTGGGCGGATCCGGCCTGTTGTATCGTGTTATGTCTGGCCGTGTTCTCTACAATGTGGCCTCTGTCTACATACACCGGGAAAATATTGCTCCAGACGGCTCCGCCACATTTGCTGAATCAGTTGGACAGGTTTGTAGTTTATACTTTTGTAATAATTAGAATATGTAGATTTACTTTCCAGTTTCCAACACAAGGTGGTTGAACTAGTTTGTTTAGTATTTTCAGTCATAACTTCAATTGAATTCAGATGCATAAACGAGGCTTCCACTATTGACGGTGTACTGGAACTTCGTGCCGGACACTTTTGGCAACTCGATTTTGCTCAGGTTTGAATTTATGATTTCTTCTCGCGAATGGTAGGATCAGAATGTTCGTATTGGGGGATAGGTTTGGTACGGTGTTAGGTTGAGGTATACTGTAGGTGAAATATGCAGAGCTATTCTGATGTACCCTCTTTAGATGGTTGGCTCTGTTGACGTTCGTGTGCGTAGGAACGCGGACGAGCAAATGGTTCTGGCATTGGTGACCGATAAGCTCAGCGGAGTGGTCAGCAATCTTACAGTACAGGTAAGGACTTATGTTGCACCCTTAGGACTTAGGGCTATGTAGGACGTCGGACTTCGTTTGGTTATTATGAAGTTAAAGGGAATATGTAAGCACTCAAAATGAGCAAAACAACTGCGAAACTAGAGTTTCCACACCAGACATGAATTTAAGTAGGCGACTGAATATGTAAATTCGAATATTCTCATTTGCATGCAAATATGTCGCTGTTGCAAGCTATATGCCGATGTATGCACACATGCTAAATTTTTTGCTCCATCAGCACTTCCGTGTAAGCCAGGGGGTCAAGCAACGCGTTTACTATGGAAAAGATGAACTTTGAAAATCATTTTCTTTTAAATGGGAAACTTTTAACAATTTTTGTTGTTGTTTCCTTAATGAGGAACACACATTCTATTAATACAGCTTAACTTCAAAAAGGGCATACATATTCCCTTTAATCCGGAGCTTTGTGCTATATATGGTGTACTTGTGAGTGCGAGTAATATGCTTAACAAAAATATGCTAATATTGAACTTGAACCACATGAAAACATTCTAGTTGTGTAGTCGAGTGCGAATAATATCATTTTCGTCGAATTAGTAACAAGTCAATATTTGATGTTGATGGACAAAAAGTTACGCTGCACATTATAAATCATACTTGAAAAATTTTGAAACAAGGTATCCGCCGCATCGTCGGTAGGTTCAAGTTGGTTAATCAGAATGATAATGATCTTTTCAGATCGTGAAAGATGCCGGCTGGCAATCCCATGAAGCTTTCGGTTCTTCTTCTGGATTTGACAATCACTCTGTTCCGAATGTGACATCGCATGGACATAGTCATGACGAAGGGCATGGACATTCACATGATGGTGGTCATGGTAGGTTGTACTCTAACATGACTTTGCTGCCTTACTTTAGCTTACCTTAATTTAGAGTTAAGCTACGGTATTTGGGAATTTAAAAAGAAAATCTTTGCTACAGAATTATTCTTTATCTTGAGTCTAGTTCTTGAGACGAACTCATTTTTTTTTGAGGAGTGATTATGTTTGTTTCTTACAGGTCACAGCCATGACTCTGGTAATTGTGATGACAACCATGGTCATAGTCATGATGCACCTGCGCCACAAGTTCAATCTCCGTTTGCTTATGCAGCTCCCGCTCAACCGACTAGTATGCAGTACTCCTACCAACCACCGCAGCCTGTGTATAACCAGGGGTTAGTTTTGATTAGCATTGCGGCAGACTTGAAATACTACAATTATATACATACTTGAGATTATATACAAACTTGAGTCCGTTGCTGTATCAAAGCTCAATGCTGTGTTTGCTACAGGGCCTGAATTAGCATCCTTAACATTCGGTAAGGAAGGGGGCACGTTGAGACTACGTATTAGTTAAAACTTCACTATTTTAGGCAAGTGTACCAAACTACGGCAGCGGCAGCTAGTGCAGCACAGCAGAATCAAAGTCCATTTATTTACAACCCGTACAATCAACCCCCACAACATGGACATAGTCACGACGGAGGAGGGCATGGACACTCACATTCGGCAGCCAAATTGGATTAGGGTACTGTAACTGATAGTTGTCGTCGTATAAGGTGGTTGAACCTGCCAGTTGTGATAAGCTTATTAATTGTGTTGTTTGGATAACTAGCTCAATAGTTATTTGTGAATGCAATATGCAGGATTTGGTGCATGACCGTGGTCAGAATTCATGTGTTAATTTATTTATTTCCAGATATAATTATTGGCATTTAATCCACTGAACCAGGATTTGGGACCTTTATTTTGTATTCAAAATTGTAAGATATAAAACTGTGATCTGTCTGTGCTATGTTATATCGAACGTTGTGATTTCTCTTTTAAAGACTTATTGATTTATTTTTGATGAAGGCATATTTTAGGAAACCTGTGTTTTAAGCTATAATTTATTTTTTATATTATCTGTGATTTCGGGTGTGTTTGTTGGTTTAGTAAACTGTTTTTTTTTTGTATTATTGTTTTCTATGTGTTTGCAATGTAGAAGATAAACTGTCGATATTTTGGAAGTATTTAAGTAGTCATTTGGGAGAGCTTTATTTTTGACGTTAGAATGTTTCATCAGCATGCCAAGAGTGGTAGCGGTAATAAAAACCGCTATTTCATCCGTGTCGTAATCACAGGTTATATTATTTGTACATTAGTTACTCTAAAACTGACCGTTATCAAAATAATATTTTCCTCAGTTTTTACAGAAATGTACCGTATTATACGGCGCTTCGCACACACAGCAGCTGAACGCAAAGCGCTAATTGAAAAGATTGTTCGTGTTGATCATGCCGGAGAATTAGGAGCTGATAGGATATACGCTGGACAGATGGCTGTTTTGAGTGGTACGTTACATCACAAAATGTTCCTTGCCAGCTTCATACTGTAGTTTGAACACCACATCTCACGCATCGTCTAGGAACTACAGTATGGTAATGGATGGGAGTCTGCGATAACAACTTGTTCTCTCAGCTCTTCTTTAAAGCGATGTGACACATGGTTCTGAAAAATTTCTCTAATATGCAGATTTATTTCAGGATCACCGGTCGGTCAAATCATTAAGAAGATGTGGGACGAAGAGAAGGAACACTTGGACACGATGGAACGCCTCGCAGCCAAGAATGATGTTCCGACTACGGTACTTGCACCGGTGTTTAGCGTGGCGGCATATGCCCTGGGTAAGGAGTTTGCGCCTACTGATCATCTACCGGAATACACCACGTTCGATAAAGTGATTCGTGGACATTGTGAAAAAAATGTCGGTTTATGTTGTTCGTGCAATACTGATAATAGCAGCAGGGGTGCAATAATGTAAGGATGGGCTTCAAGTATGTTTAATCCTCTTGAAACATTGTGCTTGGAATTGTTGCTGGCGAAGTTTGTTGTCAGCTGAAACCAAAGACCTACATATAGGAAACAGAAGAAACCATTTGTCGTGGGCTCAACCATTTCGTGACCACTTGGAGACCTCGTGATGGTCTTTTTTTGTTCTAAAAAAGGTTGTTATGGTCGCTACATAGAGGCTAAGTGGTCGCCTAACGTTGATCTGCAAATATTCCGCCTTCCCGTGAACTGGCCTTACCGTGTTTCGGTTTATCTGAATATTGGTAGCACCTTTACCGTTTTGTTGTGAACTATGCTTATATTTATTTATTTAGGTGTCGGAAGTGCTTTGCTGGGTAAAGAGGGTGCAATGGCGTGTACAATTGCAGTCGAAGAGTTAATTGGACAACACTATAACAATCAGCTCAAAGAACTATTGGCTGATGATCCGGAAGCACATAAGGTAGGAATATCTTACCGACAGCTAACCTCTATAACTAGTTGGTTTTCATAGTGGTGACGTTAATGGCGTGTTACTGTAAGTGGTAATCACAGATTGCCCTTCGGGCACAGCAGCCGACTTATGCTGGATTCTACACTAGTAACATCACTAGCACCGCTGTGTCCCTGACTGTTTCTTCCGCTAATTGTAAGAGGCTTTTGTTGTAAATATGCAGTGTGTTTTGTATTTCAGGAACTTTTAAAGACGATCACGCGGCTTCGCGACGAAGAATTGGAACATCACGACACTGGAATTGCTAATGAAGGACTGAAGGTTTGTTATTGATTTGCAGACGTCCTGTTCAACTATTGGCGGGAGAATTTGTATAATGCGGAATATAAGGACTTCGTATTTAATTATAAAGTAAACGTGTGTCAAAAATCAGATGCAGCCTCGTAAATGTCACTTATGTCATTTTATTGAAAGATGGCGTTTGTTCGGCGGTACGTATTGTATACTTGAATCTAGTCAATCTAGTCAGTTACTTATAAAGTAAACATGCGTTAAAAATCAGATACAGCCTCGTAAATGTCACTTTTGTCATTTTATTGAAACATGGCGTTTTTTTGGCGATGGCCTCGTAAATGTCACTTACGTCGTTTTATTGAAACATGCGTTTGTTCGGCGGTACGTATTGTATACTTGAGCCTAGTCAATCTAGTGAGTTATGGGGTTTGCAAGTATCGAGTTTTCCTTGCAAGTATCAATTCGCAAAATCGTGTGTTTTTTACACACTTTTGCCGTAATTTTGACACATCAGCACTATAGAAAATCCGCCATCAAAGACATTTTTTGTTGAACAATTGGTCCCGTGGCGATCGGTCGTAAAAACTGCCTGTAGATATGCTCGTGTAGTGCCAAGATATGGTAAATTTTTCGATACTTGCAAGGAAAATCGGGCATACTTGCAAACCCCATTACGAACCGTGACATTTACCTTATATTTGCCCATTTCAGGCGCCCGCTTATGATGCGATGAAGTTTGCCATACAATCCGGTTGCAAAGCGGCGATCTTTATCGCGGAAAAGATTTAAATAATAATATTTGAAATAGTTCTGCGATGATCTTCAGACTACTGTAATCAACTATCCATACATAGTCTAGGCTATCATAGTATTTTCTCTTTATCATATTCACAGGTTATAGAGTTATTGATTTTCGTTGAATTCTCGGAATGAATATTCTAGATTTTTTGTGAGGGATGTATATATGCGATTCGAGTAAATATTATTGACGAGGGATAAAGGTTCTTATTTATAGTTGAGGTTTTTCCATGGATTCAAAAGTACATCTACATTAACATGGGTTGAGATAAGTCGGATTTCTCTCCACTTATTGTAATGGTTTTGGATGACCAGTATTGTAGAGAACCATGGGATTGGGTAATTGAGCAATTGAATTACGAGTATCGTGTTTCCACTTTTAAAGGGTCTTCAAATCTCTCTCGTGCTCTCTCTCTCCCTCCCTTCTCTTTCTCTCTCCTCTCCCTCTCTCTCTCTCGTGCTCTCTCTCTCTCCCCCTTCTCTTCCTCTCTCCCTCTATATTCCCTCTGAAACAGTAGACCTTGATTGGTCATATCGGATTGCATACTGGCAGATGCATTTAATTGCCAACTCCGACAACTAGTATGTGTAAAGTATTGTCATTCAGAAAAGGACATCTTTTAGTGGAGATTTGAGGTATACTGTATCAACGTGTGTTTTAAGAAAAGATGTTGATGGCAAAGTCGATGCCCTCCGTGTATTCGTTGGTGAATTATGGGTTCTTGTTTTATTATTTTTATTGATGTTCATACAAATTGTTAGGCAAATACGTGGGCATGGGTTACGTACGTGGTACTGACGAAACAGTGTAAGTAAATACGCATTTTGATCCTAAGAAATCGCGAATAAGTTCTGGCTCCATGATCCACTGAACTTGAGGAAATGGGGAAAATACTTTCCCAACGGATCTAATATGATTTTCGGAGGTGCAAAGCATTTGATAACGACTTTGAGATCAATTTTTCTCTGAAGACATTTTGGGAAGTGAACGACAAATAGTCTGAACGCAAATTATCGCCAAATGGTGGGTCGGCAATTGTTTTTATGTCATTTTAGCGGTTGGTTACCTACGGGTTTCCAGTGTTACCTTGGGATACGATGTTGGATCTAGGTGTGAATGATGTGCAGTGGTGCTCCACATAACACATTAAACATAAAAAAGTGATTATATCTCTACCTGATTCCCGACTGGGTATTCTATAACAACGAATAGTACTGTATCGATATTCGCTGCCGTGGAAGACCCCAGTCGTGACTTTTTATGGAAAGAGTGGGGGCATTCGTGCATTCAGGAAATAACTAGTGGATCTGGGCCTGGAACAACTTGAAGTCATGCTAGTGCTGCAGTATACAAATGGTGGCACCATCAGCAAATAAAAAAAAACTGGTCACTGGTTGTAGTAAGGGTAATCTCCAGCGACAGCGCTGTGCTTTGATAATCGTGGTTTTTTTTTTGAAGAAACTATACGCAATACAATCATCTCATGGGCTTAACATTTACAAAACTCTGAGCGTTCTACTAAACTGCAAGAGAGATGTGTAGAGGTAGGTGCAGTTTTTGCGGGAGTCTACTTCGATGCTTCTTTGATTCTTCATCATCGTCAATAAATCGTTTCAGCTTTAGATGTACTAGATTCTCATACGCTATATTATGACAGTGTGACTTCTCAGAAGTCAAGAGAATGCATGATGTAAGATATATCTCGGTTTTTTTGTGTAAAGGGTTGGGCCTTGACTTGACATCATCGTTGGCCTCTGCCAAGATATTTAAAACGGTATAACATCCGGATTTTGAAGGGTATATTGAGAGCTGTATTCCCACTTAGTGCATGCAAATAATTTCGCGATACTGTGCGTTTTTTGTTGTAATTATATACTCATTTGCGTACAACATATGGGAATGCAGTTATCCAGTATACGTTTCAAAAACCGACGCTAAACTAAAATGAAACTTTCTACCGGGAGGAATTTGAACCAGCTGGGGTTGAACATAACTGTCAATAACCCAGAGAAATCACCTAATGACAGTTAGTTACGGTCTGGAAAATTACTTTATGTAATAACATAAAGGTGACAACGTTTCTTTCCTTTCTTGAGCGATACTCTACATGCGCAGGTCCAAGTTTGCAATTTCTACATGTTTTAAGTTGAGGTCTTCTTGTTTCATTCTAACAATAAAACTAACGCTTCTTCCAAAAACAAGCACAAAGAAACTTACAGAGAGTGCAATTCACACACACAGTTATTATTACTATTAAACAATTAGGCACTGGCGCGAATATCGCTGTAGCGAGCTTGTAATAATGAATAAACAACATTCGCGAATTGGTAGATCTTCACAGCATGCACGGCTAATAGCTAATACAATTTGCTGTGTTTCAGATCAAAAATGGTATAGAAATAAGACGAGTCGACATCGATAAAGCACAGGTCTTTGTTGTCGTGGGGTAGATCTAGTCTGGGAGTAGCACATGTACTAAACCCAGCCTGGCAGCATGCGGTCTCCCAGAGCTAGATGAAACCCGATCCTTTTAGTGTTTGCCGATTCGATGCCTGGGTCCATCTACATTGGGAGGAAAGCCCCGGTCCTTCAGAAAACCACGGAATCTGGCCCCATGGGGCAGTTATGGGAATAAAACGAAAATTGTAACAATTAATGGTGTTCTTTAAAATCATAGTGTATTATTTTTACTGTAGATGACTGGGTATAATACGAAAATAAGATAAAGACTTTACACAATTCCTTTATTGATCTTGGACCTTTTTCTCTTACGCACGCAAAAAAAACGTTGCAGTGAACATCCTGTGAAAACCACACTACATTAAAAAGTGGTGTTCCCCTGGGGAAACTTGGCGACATCGCCGCGCCAAAAATGAGGGTCCCCCACAGCGGGGCGGCGCACTCCGCCTAGAGAGCGCCGTACGTGCGCGAAAGGACATTCATCTCCAGTTGGGCGATCCTGCGGCGAACTATTTGTAGTGTCGGCGGCATGTGGGCCATATGTGCGCTCCAGATGCGCCCTGAGACCGCCGTAGGCCCGCCATTTACCATTCGCGCACTCCGGCGCACCCGCCACCCACCTTAGGCGAAATTCGCGGCCCCGCTGTGGCGGACCCTCATTTTTGGCGCGGCGATTTCGCCAAGTTTCACGTTGCAGCAGACCACCACTTAGTATAAGCCTGAATTTATGGTGACTGGCACATTGATACAGACTTTTTCCTTTACAGTTTCTTCACAATGACAGGTATAAAGTCGAACCTGAAATTTGTAATTATAAACTCTTGCATAAACTCTCCTACTGTGTTTATTTTCATCACTACTTGGTTGTCATTAGAACTCCATTTTTACATCGAAATTCACATCCTTGACAGGGGAATGACTATTATTTACGTCTACTATATTTCTATATTCACCAGAAAAAAACGAATCATGATATGCAAGCAAGAAAAAAACTTCTGTGAAAAACTCAGTTTTCGATATCTCTCTATTTAACAACTCTTGAACATTTACACCAGAGTTCATAGTCTGACACATAGTATGTTGATTCAAGTGTATTTTTCAATGTTTGCCTTTCATAAAACAAACTACAAATTACAAGTCAGAAAGTGGTATAAACTACAACAGCGAGTTGAGTCCGAACCTGGGATGCGAATTCGGCACTAATTGCGGTTCAAGAACATGAGCATAAAGATTTTTTCACAATCACATCGATTCTGTCGATAAAGCACTTGATAATTAAAGTGTCCCTTTTTTCTCTGAAACTTCACATAGTTTAATAATAATAATAATGATTTTTCCAAGCAACGGTGGTCTCGAGAGCATTCGATTCAAGGCGTGAACCTGTATGATGTGCTCCCCCATAGGTCCCATAAGGGCCAAGTTTTACCATCGGTCCGATCCCAATGGCAGTCAAATATTGAACTCATTGGTGTTTTTCGCCTACTGTGGTTCTTAAAGTGTTTTCAACTCGTCAGTGTTCCATCCATTGACTCAGCTCTCAACGTCGCGATGAGCAATAAGAAAAATAAAAATAGAAAAATAAGTGAATTAAAGGGAATGAGACATAACAATCATATGACAAAGTTTAATGGTTAGGGATACAGTATGAGTCAGCAGGCTACTTTCCTATTGAAAATGACCAAATGTTTACTTTTAGTGAAAAGTCACAGAAAAGAGTCAAGAGCTCTCATGGAAGGGGTATTTATATACGGGAAGATACGGAACAGGTGCCAGTTTATGTTTCTCACTATTTTCCACCCTGACAATTGTTTTATGGTAAATGGCCTTATGGTACTTACGGTAGTGGTCTCTTATAATGATTATGCCTGAACAAGTTACTTCCATTTATATAATTGTGTTCATAAAATAAATCTCTATGGTGGTGGTCAATACGGAATTTTCCTTCTTTTACTTATAATTAGTTCAGTTAAGTATTTTCCAGAAAATGATTCTGATTATTTCGTTGCTCTCACTTTTTGCTGTTACTTCACTGGCTGACAATCAAGCGGTAGCAGTGCGTGGTACCCTTATGTGCGGAGATGCACCACTTACACAAGCCACCGTCAAATTATACGAAGATGATACAGGCAAGTGAATTCATGTCATGTCACATTTCATTTCTTCAACATTCCACAAAGTTTAGATATGGTATAGGTGCCAGGACAAAAACTGGCCTTCTTGTAATTATATTCCTTTGCACTCAAAGTATGAAAATGCAGTTACCTAGAGAATAACCGCTTAAGTTTCAAATACGGGATGTTTTAAGAATTTCCATCACTTGAGCGTAGCTCTTTATTGTTCTCCATAGGCCACAGGGTCAGCATTCATGACGGAACCAGCGAAAGAAATGGTTTGCCATGCAATTAACAACTTTTGTTTACTGCTTGATTATTGCAACAAGAAAACTCCAGGCCCCGATCTTGATGACCTGATGGCCGAAGGAACTACAGATTCAGCAGGGAACTTCTACCTCCAAGGGGTGGAATCGGAACTTCTGAAGATCGATCCAAAACTGAATATTTACCACGATTGCAACGACGGAATTAAGGTTTGTCTCACAATAGGTGAATCCTTATATGTGAAGGTTACGTTACTGCTTTTGAACACCCCCGCGTAAGTAATCAGTGCTGCTAATGCTGAATAGCATCATTTGGGTTTCTTAAACAAACCCACTTATTTTTCTGTTTCAGCCCTGCCAGCGACGTGTCACAATATTTATTCCCGCTGAATATATCGCCACGGGTTCTGTGGCTCAGCGCACTTTCAATTTAGGTTCGTATATATTCCCTCGATATTCATTTTTTTTAAAGCTTCAAACTGTTTTGCTAACTTCCCAATATCCCTAATTTCCCGAATAGTGGTGTGAAAGGGAATCTGTGATTCTATGAAGTTACATGAACGAAAAAAAGACAGTAGACTGCATATTTTGCTATGTACGCTATGTTACAGCTCGATTTTTATGTTTGTAAATTAATGCAATTATTGTTATTCTAATACAGAAAACTTTCAGGAACGGTCAACATGGAGGCCGAGTTCGAGGGCGAATCCAGAGATTGCTTGCACAGACATTAATAATTAAAGCGAAATGCTAGCCCCTTTGGAAAATTTGCATATGATAAGCAAATCCTATGTATCCTATGCTAATTTTGTACGATTGTCCACGGCATCGTATAAAATTAGCGTAGGATACATAGAATTTGCTTATCATATGCAAATTTTCCAAAGGGGCTAGCATTTCGCTTTAAGTATTGTGATTTAGCGTGTAAATAAAGCATCTAATATGTTTGTCATTGATTGTTTTTTTTTAAACGAATCAAAATTAATAAATTTTACAAAAAAACTTCCAATTTTTATTTTATTTGTGGCACAAAGAACAATGTCAATGATAACACGCAACAGACAAATCAACTGATGAGGAATAGGGGATGAAAACAACACTATTTCGTGGGTAGGAAACGCAAACATTCGAACATACGAATGAAACAAACTAAACATGAGTAGAAACATAAATTCCATTTTTTCGTCTAGGAACAAATTCAGGGTGGAAACTGGAAAAAAGGGCTCTCTGATGTAACCCAAACTACAAAGGATACATAACAATCAGCAAAAAAATCAAAGTAATCAAAGACGTACTGGAGTTCTTTATGTATATGCATAGGTAGGCTAACGCCACCTGAGGCGACTTTTCATTATCGAAATGAGATTACCTATTTATATGAAACTCATGAAACGTATCCTTCAAGTTTATGGCATAATGAAGGAAGACGCCTACGTTGAAGACGCACGGAACCTTGATCTACTCTGCAACTGACCCGCACGGTGCACCGCAGACTTTCCCACATGATGCGGGTTTGCAGGTATGCACATGCGGGAAAGTCTCCCATGCACTGTGCGGATATGTCTGCAGCCGCACTATGCGGAAAAATCTGCGGTCTGCGGCAAAAATTCGAATAATAATTTAGTGTTGGTTTATTGTGTGATTTAGTGTATTACATATTATTGTCATGTAGAACACATCACATAACATATATTCTATGAATAAAGCCTCATAAGACATAAGGACATGGGTGGAATTGAACCCTGACCACTCATCTGTAGTCAGCGCCTTCAACCACTCAGCCATAACCGCACATGTGGCAAAAGGACGGAAAGGCGGAGACGTCTCTCCGCTGGCAGTCATTTGGACATGTCCTAAGCGTTTTTGGGAGGCAACTTTTTTGCGTGGAGGGTTTGTGTGCGAGAAACCATGCGGGTATGTCTGCGGGTATGCCTGCGGGAAAGCCTGCGCCTCGCTGATATGTCTGCGGGAAAGTCTGCCGCATGGTTGGGCGAACAAAAGTGTCGCAAAGTGTAATTTCAGCGAGTTTCCGCATGATGGCAGAGTATGCGGGAAAGCATGCGGGAAAGTCTGCGGCCCTGCGGGGAAAATCTGCGCGCACGCCACACCATGTGGGAAAGTATGCACGCACGCCCAAAACGTGCGGGAAAGTATGCGCCCCAGAACGTAGTAACTTCTCTGCAACTGACCCGCACGGTGCACCGCAGACTTTCCCGCATGGTGCGGGTTTGCAGGTCTGCACATGCGGGAAAGTCTGCCATGCACCGTGCGGATATGTCTGCAGCCGCACTCTGCGGAAAAGGCAAAAATTCGAATAAATAGTGCAATAATTTAGCGCTTGTTTATTATGTAATTTATTATGTGTCATATAGAACACATCACATAACATATATTCTATGAATCAAGCCTTATAAGACATAAGAACATGGGTGGAACTCATCTGTTGTCAGCGCCTTCAACCACTCAGCCATAACCGCACATGTGGCAAAAGGATGGAAAGGCGGAGACGTCTCTCCGCTTGCAGTCATTTGGACATGTCCTAAGCGTTTTTGGGAGGCAACTTTTTTGCGTGGAGGGTTTGTGTGCGAGAAACCATGCGGGTATGTCTGCGGGAAAGTCTGCGGGTATGTGTGCGGGAAAGTCTGCGCCTCGCGGGTATGTCTGCGGGAAAGTCTGCCGCATGGTTGGGCGAACAAAAGTGTCGCAATGTGTAATTTCAGCGAGTTTCCGCATGATGGCAGAGTATGCGGGAAAGTCTGCCGCACGCCCCACCATGCGGGAAAGTATGCACGCACGCCCAAAACGTGCGGGAAAGTATGCGCCGCACTATGCGCCCCAGAACGTAGTTATACCAAACCCCGGAAACGTAGATTTTCGTACCGTGTCCTGTACAACCAAATAAACGAATTTACTTGCTTTATATCTTACCAGACGTTTGAAGAGAACTTGTGGACTTTTCTCCGACTGGAAGTGGGCGCCCCAGGTGGCAATAAGATACAATAATACAATAAGACAATAATAAGATACACTAAGACAATAATATGCAATGATTTGTGGCTCTAAACATTAGGAAGGAAGGAACTACGGTCGATTTTCATCTTGTTAGGATTCTTGGGACAAACATGATTTAAGAAATGTCCTGAACACAAGGCTCCGTCACACTTCTTGCACTCAAGAATAGGCTGGAAAAATATGCACATTACATTAACAATTCAACTGACCAGGATGTACGAATGGCTGCGGGTGGCGGGATATTCCGACGCTATTTCTCAATACACGTTGATTCCCACTACCGATGTTAATTTTGTGTTACCGATTTTGCACACTTGGATAGTATGATGTGAACATGTATATGCATATTTGTGATGTGGCGCATACAAGTTTCTCAAAAATGGTTGAATTTACACCTGTCTCCCTTAGTACAATTGGGCATAGTTTGCTTTTGTCTGGCACTGCTACAAGAAGATCTTTCCTTTTTAGACAATATTTTTTCTGGATACCTATTAGTCATTTGGCGTCATACGATACCGATACTTAACATTTTCACACAGTTTCCTTCACATCTTCTGCGCTCTCTCGGTGTATAATAAAAATTGAGTGTAGCTCCCGCACAATCCCTAGTTCGCATTTTAAAAAGCATCCACTCAAAGCTTTTGATAGAATAGCGAATAAAAAAGCCAACAAAAATCCAACCAGTCCATCCGAGCGAGTTACGCATTGCTTACAGCCATAATAATGTGTACCAGTCGAAGCAGATACCAGAGTATGATTCTGGTCCAAGAGTAGCCACGCGTTCACGCTGGACGTATTAATAATCTCCTTCAGGAAATGAGAATCCTTAATCTGAAATTAAGCCCGACAATTAGCTGACCAGTAAAACTATTCGTGAGCGTACAAGAATAGTATATTCACTTTTAGTTCACTATAATTTGAAGTATTCTTGTATTCTGTACTCGATTGGCCAATCTATTGTACAAAGGAGAAGACGTTTGTTTGAAAGCCAAAATATCCACAACGAAAAAAAAAGTATATATCAAGTCTGCCGTCGGTCGGATATAAAAGCGAAGTCAGTCACCAGGGAATAGCCAAAAATCATATTTCACAAATAGGGTTGCAGGGAATTATTATTATATAAAGTTGGGAGCTTTGTTTGTTTGTTTGATTGATTTTATGTTTGGATGATGTGCGTTACGCTCGGGACGTAATAATGGTTCAGTGGTTCACGCTCCCGTGCACTGAGCCATCTCACATCCCAAGCGCCCCTCTCACAAAAGTTGAAAAATATAGTTGGCGACGGTCGTGCGAGTTCGCGGCGCTCAAAGTACTACGCATAAAACACATAGAACATCCAAATCTAGGGCAACAAAAGAAGCAACGAAGAGAGGAGGATTTTAGCATATTAGCCTGGCCCTATTTTTTTTTGTAAAATATTTTTGAATCCACGTTTCACGTAGGCATAAACGCATAAACTAAAATAAATGTACTAGAAAGACGCCTCACGCGGCGTGGCAGTCTGGTGTATGATAAAGAAAACAAAACCATCATAGCCTGAATTGAACCTGTGAGTTGCTAACTATGTAGTTATTAGACGCTCTACCCCTAAGCCATTTGAGTTGGGAACTTGGCTCCATGTGACTGCTTACAAAAGGCTTTTTTTTAGATTGTATGGAAATTATTTTTCATGCATAAAGCTACTCGGGTAATTGCTTTTCGCAAGTTTTGAAGAGGCAATCTTTATCACAATTTATCAGCAGTACACTATTTGTGAACTAATATGAATGTTGACTATCTCTTTGCCTGTAGTGGACAAATCAACTAGTTGCGCTTATCATACCTTATATGGATTATTCAGTGATAAAAACAACACACATACGCGGCCAGTTACTAAAGAAGTGAACTATTTCTGCTCGTCCACAAATTCAATATTGTTTTCCAAAATAAACTACCTTCTCCCAAATGCGGATGTTAGTAAGCTGTCGAATTTCCACGGAAGCAATACTGTCGGCGATATCCAACTTCACGTCTTTGTAGTCTCTGAACATCTTTGATGTCAAAGGCAAGGCTTAATACCAATCAAATAAACCATTATATTGCGCTTACTGGAAATAAATTATTGTTACAATCCAAGATATAGGCGAGTAATTTTATATCAAGGATATGGGCACGAAAGTAAATCGCAAAAAGAAATACAGGCTACAGAGTTACTCGCACACCAGTCCATTTCTAGCGTCGAGACGCGCAAAATGCATGCACAGACCGCACGCCGCAGCCCCACAAAAAAGGCGTGAGACCAAAGGAACGGAAGCAATACTGCGGCGAATATGGGGAATTTAGTTGACCAAAACATTTTTTCACAAACTCCACGCCAACAGATATATGATTGTTACCACAATGAATCCTGATACTCAACGTACGAAGTTCACGAACAAAACCCTCACTCATGTCCATCATCAATAAGCAATTGGAGCAAAGTGCACATCCAAATCAAT
This sequence comes from Pelodera strongyloides, assembly GCA_036852015.1. Lineage (NCBI taxonomy): Eukaryota > Metazoa > Nematoda > Chromadorea > Rhabditida > Rhabditidae > Pelodera > Pelodera strongyloides. Next base: position 258,420 of record JAANDG010000140.1, on the reverse strand, counting down.
TCCTCACTCGTAATTGAATCCTTAGGGCACACTCGTTTTCCTAAAGTATGCAACAACCATTCAAGGGCTAGCGCGTTCGCCTCCAACGCATTCGACATCTCGACAACGGTCACGTCTATAAACCAGCACTTTTCAAAGCACTACTTACTGATATAATCGGTACACATCTTACGGAGGCCTCCTAGGTCGTATATATGGGCCATGCGCAGAAGTTCAAAGAGGTCGTCGTCTTCTGCAAATTTCAAGGGCAGTTGTATTGGGTCGTGGCTCATTTAGAAATCATCATACATCCTCTTAAAGGGAATGTCACCCCGGTTTTGCATGTTGGGTTCAAAAAAAAAGCTTATTTAAGGAGAGTGAAACAAAAACTTTTAGATAAAAAGAGAAACAACTTCAAACCCCTCCAAAAAAATGAATTCGTATGGGATTTCGGTTTTTTGCTCAATTTTTTGGATTTCGTGAAGCAAAAACGTGTGCTAACACGGTCTTTCTAGATGAGTTGCAAAAAAAGACCCTTTTTTAAAGGGAGAGGCCCACGAGAAATTTTTTTTCCTAAATTTACTTGTACAGAATATCCGGAACTTCAGAAATATAACCGTGAAACCCGCATTGATTGAAACCTAGAACTCACAGAGTTATTCCCCGTCAAACAGTTCGGCGAGGTACCGTAGTCAGCACGTCAAAATTCGTTTTTTTTACGGTTTACATCCGTTCATTTGCATTCTTAATTTACATAATAATGGTCAAACGAATAAAGTCCATTCCTAGATTTATAACGAGGCGTTTCCAACACAGTAATGCCCTAAAAGCGCAAAAATTGTTTCTGGCTACGGTACCTGGCCGAACTGTTTGCCGGAGAATAACTCTGTGAGTTCTAGGCTTCAAGCAATGCGTGTTTTCACAGTAATATTTCTGAAATTCCGGACATTCTGTACAAATAAATTGAGCAAAACTTTTGTCTCGTGGGCCTCTCTATTTAATCGCGCAGAAGACAATACATAAAAAATGAGGGAGCAGGCAGACAAGATATATGCAAGCAGAAGGCGCACTAATAAGACCTGGTGCTGACGTGCGGGTCTTTTGTTGAAAAGACGATTTTTGAGAGCGCGTGATACAGTATCCAGGAATCTGCGTTGACGTTCCCTTTAAAAATACCTAACAAAAAAGAAAAAAAAACAAAAATAAACGCAACATCGATTTCAATTTTTCTTTGGATTTCCTTTGAAACAAATCGGATTTGTTTTTCTTCATTCGACAAAGGGCACTACTACGGCACGATATCGAAGTGGCGCAATCAAACTCAAAGCACACGGAGCATGTAGCCGCTTAGTTCTTCTAATCGTTGGATTCTGTGCAATGGGATGCGCTTTTTTACCTGGATCTTTTATTTTTATTCTATAACATAATTATTTTTAACTGATCTCTTTTAAAATCTTTTCCTAAAAATTTCTCGAAGGGCCAGTAAAAATCGTCTAAAAATTATTCAGGATTGTTACCTGAGATTTCTCTTGGTCCCGGATAGCCCATTCCAAGTGTGGAAAACAGGAGATTCAGGGAATCGACACTTTCTTCCTGAAAACGAACTTTAGTAGGAATACCAACTCGATTTTTTTGCCAGTTGAGCTTGACGCTTAGTTTAAAGAAACGTAGTCACGATATTTTCGCAAATTGTATTTGATTTTCATTAAATATAGGAAGTGATGAAGACAAATTCGTTACATATTCGAATTTTTAGAAAAACGAACTCGGGGGAGCGATTTCATTGAGATTGGGAGATACTCGACTACAGTACACTGAGGAAACTTGGCCGGTGCGCGGCCTACACTGGGCCCAAAAAAGGTGGGCCGCCTACACCTCGTCCATAAATGAGGAAGTGGCTCGAGAGACACAGAAAAGGTGGGCGGCTGGTTCGCCTGGTGTGGGCCCGGTGTAGGCGAACTAAAATACACACGAAAGTTGAAGATCGCCGTCCCCAGTCCTACACCAGGCCCACCCTGGGCCGGTGCGCCGTCTACACCAATGGGTGGGCCGCCATGCCTGGGCCCACCCGCTTTTTGTAGTCCGCGCACCGGCCAAAGTTTCGCGTTGTAGATACGCAATTGCCCGGACAGAGGCTCAATATAATATTATTAATACCCTGCAGTGTGATATGCTGTCACTGCAGGGTATCCGTTCTCAGCGCAATCCGTGCAATTGCTTCACATGCACAATTTATAAATTTATTGTTATCCGGTAACTGCCATTCTTAGTGAATTATCTCCCTGAGTTCGTTTTTCTATAGCTGCATATTGGTACCATTGTTCTTCGCAATCTATATTTAATGAAAACCAAATAAAAATGGATTATCGTGACTGCTCCTTTAAAGGGGCAGGCCCATTTAAAACGACCCCTATTTTTGATAATTCCATCTGATTCTCCATGTCAAATATAGTAGGATGCAATTTTTTCTATTTTTTTTTAACATTTCCTTTTGCGTAAAATGTGTGAGCGCGTGTGCTATTACTTTCGTACTAGACGTGGGATAATCGGTAATAACGCTTTTTGCAGGCAACCGAGTACTCTGCTTCTCAAACGCGTGCGCCGCTTCTTTTTAGCCCACTACGCAGCTGGCCGTGGGCCCGCGCGCGGTTGAGCTCACGGAGGCACCGCGCACCCTGCTGGGTGCGCCCCCATCTGCGAGGTACGTGGCTGTCTACGCCCGCACTGGAAAGTGCGCGGCTGGCTACGCGTTCACTCCAATTTGCGAGGCTGGGAGAAGGGGCGCTGAGCACATAGGAACGTAGAAATCAACGGCTCTATCCAAGAATAGGCGGCCTTAGCAAATTTCAGGCGGCCTTAGGGGTCAGGCGGCCTTAGCGAAGGAACAGGCGGCCTTATATCAAATTTACAGGCGGCCTTAGGGGCCAGGCGGCCTTACGGAAAGTTTAGGCGGCCTTAGCCCGGGAGGCCTTAGTTCAGGCGGCCTTATTTATTTTTTTTTTTTTTTACCTGGGCCCTATTTCTTTCCATATTAATGCGTGTTTGTGTTTATTTTTCCTTTTTTTACGTACTCTCATCAAATTAAGAACAAACATTTATTCCGGCAATAAAAATAAGCATATTTAGAAACGAAACAAACAATGCAATTCAGAATGTACTGTAGCGTGCGGCTAAACAATCATGAGGGGTATGTAGAACTAGTAATGGATTCCGGAACAAGTACTAGTACATTCACTTGTTTTTGAATAAATGAATAATTGATATTGCATACCTTCGTCGAAGGAATAGCTTCCGGCTACTGTGCCACAAAAAAAGCAACACTGGTTGAAGAACCGAACCCTTGGGGCAGTTAGATTTTCCGAAGGAGTGACGTAATGTTCGATATTTGCATTCCATGGTTCATAATTGCAGCGTCCATACCTGTACGCAAATTTCTTCCAATCTTCAGTGCCTGCTCGGCCACACACCTATAAACATACTTTCGTTTGCAATGTACGTGACATATGATCATAGTATTTGTCAGATTCCATGAGATATTGTTACTTGATTTAGTTGCAACTAATAAAAATATACCTGGCAACATTGCCACGGGGTGTGAACCCGCATCCCTTCTTGCCTCTCGCTATCCCATTCGTCCCCTTGGCGGATTCCTGTCGTGACGTTAAGAGTGAAGTACAGAAGTAATGGTGTCAGTAGTGGTGCCAATGGGACCATTCTATGGAAAAGCTTTAGTGGGGAATGACCGGAGGATGTTGCTCGTGGCTTAGTGTTTTTGCGGGGTATCAGCTCGGTCCAATAGTGTAATGGGCGGCCCGTGCTGTACGGTGTTCTTCTTCTCTTGCACACTGTCGCTCTTTTTTGTGAACGGAGATTGGCCACTAGAGGTCACTAAGGCACTGGAGATGGGTAGGGATAAATTAAAAGAGAAAATCGAAGAAAATATGTAAAAAAACTGCCAAAAAAAAAAAAAAATAAGGCCGCCTGAACTAAGGCCGCCTGAACCTGAACTAAGGCCGCCTGAACTAAGGCCGCCTGGGCTAAGGCCGCCTGCTAAAATAAGGCCGCCTATTCCTGTAAGGCCGCCTAATCCCAAAATAAGGCCGCCTATTCCTGCAAGGCCGCCTATTCTTGGATAGAGCCGAAATCAACCATGTGTCTGGGCCATATGAACTAAACTAACCGGTAGATAAGCATCGAGATCACGTGATTCTTTGAATTCTCCGAAGAACATTTTCACAAAAACGGGCGACTGCTCCCCGAGAAAGTAGTGGTTAACGTAGAAAGAGTGACCTAGGTTGTTATTACTATCAAAAGCAAAAATCAAACAACAAAATTAAACGAATTCCATTTATATCGTGTTGCGTGTGCTGCTGAAATTCCGCAACGCGCAAAACAATACCACAAGAGTCCTGGTGCGTTCAATGTTCAATTTCAGTAAGCGCACATTTGGGCGACTTACTTATTAGCGCGCAATACATAAACATGTAGCTGTCTATCCTACGTCTTAGATATCTATTGTTATACCCATTTGATCTTGAAATCCACTCACCATCTTTCACTTGAATTTTAAAAGGTCGTAGAATCGACTTCTCCCTATAAGGTTCAAGCACGACGGGCGACTCATCGTCAGACATTATTTCAACAAGCCGAAACGCTGAAACAGCTCACCAATTATAAATACACAGAGAAAGTTATTTGAGAGTACAAGAAAGCTGTTTAAGGTTCAAAGGAATACAACAGTCAAATGAAAAAAAAAACGAGGTGCGCCAGAGGATAGCCACAGGTTTGTCAGCAACAAAGAACCAGCCTTTGTCAGCAACAAAGATGCATCGAGCGCATAACTATCACATAATTTGCAGGAATAATGTATGATTATAATAAACGCCAAAAAAAATGTAGACCCACACATCCAGTCATTGTGGGTCTCAATAATAAATGTGGTAATGCTGGATGTTTACAAATGAGCATTTTTTGGAGTGCAAAATGAATAATAATGGTAGAATGTGTATACTTTTTGGATCTCCCTCTTTTTCCCGTGTGACTAACGTCGCTTGTTATCAGGCGAATTGATCAATGTTTTAAACTATCAAGTTTAGACTATCTTTTAAACTATCTTTTTCTATCAAGTTTAGCTTAATTTGTTTACAGTCTTCTTATACTTTGACACGGTTAGATAAGCGGACCATTAAAAAAATTTTAGCAGCCAGCACGAGATTATGAATATTACATAACATGAATGATATGTTGGCAGATAGAAATCACAAAATTGAAAGATAGAAATGATGATGGTGGATAGAAATACTATTATGTACATGCAGTTAGTGCAGCAACACACACACAACACTAACTGTCAAACAATGCTGCTTTGGCGTTTTGTTGAACGCGCGCTGTGGTAAACAAACGTTGCTTTGCGGTGTGTACTCTATATGTTGCTGCTGTCTGTGCTCTAGCCTCTAGCTCACATGTGCCTCGTCTCTTTTCTCTAGCCGATCAGAAAGATCGGGGAATATCAATTTTATTTTGCTCACTCACTTTCCTCTTCTTCTTCTATTGCAAGGACAAGCTAGTCCCCATAACCCGTAATCTACTCATTTTATAATCCGAAAAACAACAGTGTATGGCATACGGTATAATGTGGAATAAAACACAATAGGAGAACATATACAAACTTTCAGATCCCAGCCCCGGTCTTATTGACCTGATGGTAGAAAGAGCTATACATTCAGCAGGAAACTTACGAATCCGAAGAGCGTTGAGTCAGAAATTCTGAAGATTGATCCAAAGCTGAATATTCACCTGTAGGTGGGTTCAACTAAAACCAACCTATAAGCCAAACAATGTTGTCAATGTTTGCACCAAATATGTTTTGGAGCACATTGCGGGTGGCCTGTAAATGGAACCAAACCGTTATGCCACTTCTAGGCGCTACATAAAACAAAGGCTGATTGAATTCCCATATAACCGCTAGCCACAGTAAACGTGGTTTAGCCAGAGTAAAGTATTTCCCGCCTCATTAAGTTTGTTTTCAGAACGCTAACTTCCACAGAACACAGGCACGGATGAAAAGCGTTAAATTACAGAATCAAATAGAGAATCACTGTCAAAGAAATTATGGTACCCGCCGATCTCTATTATTCAACGATTTGTCAACATCCGTTGGCCCAACTTCTGTAACTTGAAGTTACCGGTCATTTAAAGGACTGAGACGACATTAGATGAAGCACTGGAGGTGGAGACCCAACATCGACAGAGCGAATCAATCTACACATAATATTCATATTTATTACGATTATACTTGCACCGTGTTCAATATGCGACGTTATTTATTTCAGGTACTTTCACAAAGAACAAAGGTAGCGCAAAACACGAAAGGGACAAAAACGAAAAATAATATAGTGACAAAAATAATAACTGGAAAAAGCTGGCGAAGAGACAAACGAAGAGCAAAATAAACAACATGAGTATGCATTTACAGTATAGATGTGAAACGTATAGAACGCAGAAAGAAACAATTATAAACACTGGTTCTCAGTTTCAGACATCTGGCTGTCACTTGAAAGAAGTGCGGTTGATTTTCAGCCTGTTATTCTTTTTGGTGCCAACCGGTCCAAAATGAACAGTACACAAGCGATGGCGACACTTGGAACACCGAATATGGCCCTGCAAAAAAAATTGAAAACTGCAATTCAACGCGAAACTGTCTAGAATCTGAAAAATCGCCGCGCATCTCGCAGCTCACACAGACTTTGCCAGACTCTCGCCAGTTTCTCGCGAGCACACTTTGCAACGTTTCGCGAAAACCTGGCCAAGATCGCTCTTTTACTTGTTATGCATTATTTTCGCATTTTCGTGCCGTTTAATGTCGCCTATCTTTCACCACGCGTTTTCGTGCCGGAGTTTCGCCGCACGTCACCAGAGTTCCGTCAGTGTCCGTATGGCAACAAAAAATATGCCAATTGCACTGGCCTTTCACACGATACACCATGTAAGCCATATCGCTCTTGAGACGACGATCAGATTAATGCCTAACCACTAGAATCTGTTCTTTGTAACTTACTTAGAAACACGGCTTTAAATGCTTACCGATTGTTTTGTTTTATCTTGATCAATACATTCGATAAGCAATCAGGGGACTGAGTACGATTCCGTCCCTATTGGTAGTTGAAGAAGCTGGAGCAAAAAGTCGACAATTTTTCTCTGCTTTATAAGAGCAAATAAGATGTCAGGTCTAATATGCAAGAAAGTAACCCACCACATATTTCTTGTTCACAAAGGATAATGCATATTTTGCTATGTAAGCTATGTTACAGCTCGTTTTTTATTTGTTTGTAAATTAACGCAATTCTAATAAAATTCTAATAAAGCAAACTTTCAGGAACTGTCAACATGAAGGCCGAGTTCGAGGGCGAATCCAGGGATTGCTTGCACAGACATTAATAATTGCTATTTTCGAGCTAACGTGTAAATAAACCGTTAATTGCTATTCACTTGTTTCCTGCGTTTATTGGTTTATTCATGTGTGTTCATTTGCATAAAAGTTTGAATCGTAAAAAGTATTACCCATAGAAATGTCCAGAAAAGTGGTATACGAAGCTGTTTTTGAAAAGTATGTTGAACAACTGCTATGTTCTTCATTTGCAGTTTAGCGGAAATCATAATCCCACGTTTCCTCCCAAACTAGCGGGAAACGCGGAAATCCGTCCTTATTGCGAGCGCTAATTAGGGGCATTGCCGGTAACACTAGGCCTTGCCTAGTGTTTAATTTCGGGACATGTTTGGCTAATCTGTTCGGAAACAAGCAACTTTTCGTATTGCGCGGGAAACGTGGTTAGACTGCCAGGCAACGCGGGATTTATTTATGGTATGATATGTACAGTAGAAGAACAGAGTGCTGTGCGCACACCGGCACACTGTAAGTCATACGCATACTGTAAGTAACTGTCTCCAAAGTCTGTAACACATAATGTCGGCGTCGTTTTCAATTCATTTCGGAGCGTACTCTTGCGTCGAAATTTTTTGAAATTATTTATTTTAACAAGTTTCACCTGACAATAAGCACAAAGGTAACGAGGGCTGTATAATGTGCATGGAAGCATAGTTTTACAAAATGTGCTCAAACACGGGGAACATTACACTTTGCCTCGAAGTTTTTTTGCTTACGAAGTTGATCGGTATTGGGCTCTGCAGGAAAACTATTCACGATCGTTGTTACCGATTTCCTTCGGTACTGGATAGCCCATTCCAAGTGTGGAAAAGAGGAGATTCAGAGAGCAGGCACAGACACCCCAGATGAGGAGATTCAGAGAGCAGACACAGACACCCCAGAAGAGGAGATTCAGAGAGCAGACACAGACACCCCAGGAGAGGAGATTCAGAGAGCAGACACAGACACCCCAGGAAGAGGAGATTCAGAGAGCATACACAGACACCAGAAGAGGAGATTCAGAGAGCAGACCCAGACACCCCAGAAGAGATTCAGAGAGCAGACACAGACACCCCAGAAGAGGAGATTCAGAGAGCAGACACAGACACCCCAGAAGAGGAGATTCAGAGAGCAGACACAGACACCCCAGGAGAGGAGATTCAGAGAGCAGACACAGACACCCCAGGAGAGGAGATTCAGAGAGCAGACACAGACACCCCAGGAGAGGAGATTCAGAGAGCAGACACAGACACCCCAGAAGAGGAGATTCAGAGAGCAGACACAGACACCCCAGGAGAGGAGATTCAGAGAGCAGACACAGACACCCCAGGAGAGGAGATTCAGAGAGCAGACACAGACACCCCAGAAGAGGTGATTCAGAGAGCAGACACAGACACCCCAGATGAGGAGATTCAGAGAGCAGACACAGACACCCCAGAAGAGGAGATTCAGAGAGCAGACACAGACACCCCAGGAGAGGAGATTCAGAGAGCAGACACAGACACCCCAGAAGAGGAGATTCAGAGAGAGACACAGACACCCCAGAAGAGGAGATTCAGAGAGCAGCAGACACCCAGAAGAGGAGATTCAGAGAGCAGACACAGACACCCCAGAAGAGGAGATTCAGAGAGCAGACACAGACACCCCAGAAGAGGAGATTCAGAGAGCAGACACAGACACCCCAGAAGAGGAGATTCAGAGAGCAGACACAGACACCCCAGAAGAGGAGATTCAGAGAGCAGACACAGACACCCCAGAAGAGAGATTTCAGGAGAGGAGGAGATTCAGAGAGCAGACACAGACACCCCAGAAGAGGAGTTCAGAGGAGATTCAGACACAGACACCCGGAGATTCAGAAGAGGAGATTCAGAGAGCAGACACAGACACCCCAGGAGAGGAGATTCAGAGAGCAGACACAGACACCCCAGAAGAGGAGATTCAGAGAGCAGACACTTTCTCCCCAGAAAATACCAACTCTACTACAAAGGTAAAAAAAACTACAAAGGGATTATGTATGTAACAGGAAGACAGGAACTGTCAACTGATTCCGATAGCGGATTCATAGACTGCTTTCACATGCATTAATAATTAAGTATTGAATTTAACGTGTAAATGTAAATTAAGGGACTTGTTTTCTGCGTTTTTATAATAGTTTTGTGTTGACTTGTTTCCTGCGTCTCTTCATGGTTGGCCACACAACAAGTTTCAAAGCGTCGTAAAAGGATTGCCCAAGAGAAATTTTCAACAATTTTCGTTTTTCTTTATATTGTACACTTTAATTCGTGCACAGAAAAGTCCTTTCAAGGGTTGTACTCGATGGGTAGATTCTTTTTGCGGACCATTCCGTCTCCCTGGCACTCACGGCGGAACTGCTTGGGCTTGGCGAAGACAACTGAAGGAAAGCATGTTGACCAACTGTAGCCCACTAGGCTGTTTATGCATTTTTAAGCCTGCAACACATGCCAATGTAACTTCACTTTCATTTCGATGTCACTTCGCATCTTTTTTCTTTTCATTTCTAAGCGAAAAATGTCGAAATCATTTATTTAAACAAGTTTCGCAAAGAACGAAGGTAGCGAAGTATCCAACAGTCAAAAACAACTGATGGGCTGAACACCCTTCTATTTTTGAAGAGCTATGTTAAATGAAGAATACAATAAGTATGAATGCGAAGCACAACACAAGGTAATCATGAAAGGGTAGTATACATATATAGATTCAAAATGCATGCAATGATCCTTGGTTCTAGTCGGTACGAACTAGCAAAGTCGAGTACGGTCGATTTTCAGCAGATCGGGTTTCTTGGGGCAATGAGTATCAACATGATGCATTGGACAGAACCTTTGGGAACACTTCTTACAAGTGAGAATGGCCTGCAAAAATGCTGCGTTTAGCGTAGGCAGTCGCAAGAGAAAACAATATTTTTGTAATCCACCCAAATTTACACACCACTTTACGCATGTACTTCACACAACTTTATTCAAGTAATTACACCAAGTACAGTATTAGCATGGCCTTTAGATTATCTAATAAATTTTGGAGGCGCAATGCACTTAAATGAAACTTACCCCATTTTTTTCCATTAGCCTTAAAATTTACCCCGCCAATCTTTTCGCACATAATATATGCATTGTATTTTGTGTACCACTATTAAAAAAAAACCAACCTGCGTCTCCGATGGTATTGGGCACCGACAACAGAAAGTGTAATTATCACTAGTGTAAGCATATCCCAGAGTATGCTTCTCGTTCTCGAGAAGCGAAGTATTCTTGCAGGAAGTTTCAATGATCGTCTGCAGGAAACGAACTTCCTTAACCTGAAATTAGTTCGCTGTTCAGTACTATGTATTTACTTATCTCTGGTCCTCAACCGGGCAGCGCACAGCGCACGCAGCTGCTCTCTCCCCCTTTTTTGGTGCACTGCTCGGCCGGCTGGGGGTGAGCTGCGCAGTTGGCCCTCCCAGGCAAACACTAAAAAGGAGGGCACAGAAGGAGAGGAGACTTATCGATTAATTAACCACAACTTTCGCAAGGCAAAGGCACCGAACAGGAATCGAAAGCAATTTATAATTATTCTACTTATAATTATTCTGGTCTGCACGCGAATTTATAATTATTTTCTGTCCAATAACTAAATAAAAAATATATCGCAGGGGAAACTAAGGACGGGTACGTATACTACGTAGTAAATTTTGAATTACATAATGATAATTAGTTGATACTTTGATACCCTTTAGGGCGCATACAAGATGGACGTTTTCCTACTTTTTCCGGAAAAGAAAACTTTGGTTCGAGACGGACCACCAGAAAAGAATGCAATTTCCATGCATACACAATACACATGCAAATGATAGATTAATTTTAGTTTCAATTACGGTACAAATTACGGCATTTTTTCGACAATTATTTTACATGTATTTTTTTTCTAGGTGTCCATCTCGACTGCGCCTTTAGATTTGATTAAAGGAAGACATCGAGAAAAGAGAGTTAATTTCTACTGTCCCATTCATGTTACGATTGTTTGCCTAATAAACTACCTTTTCCCAAATACGGATGATGATAAGCTGAGGGATAGTCACGGAAGCAATACTGTCGGCGATATCCAACTTCACTTCTTTGTAGTCCCTGAATAGATTTGGTTTCAAAGGCAAAGTGTACCACATCAAATATCTACACCGACCCACTAAAACTTATTGTAATAAACTATTTTGTGGAGCTACGAGGTGTAATTGCGCTTGGTCATATGAGTTTTATTTTTGAGCGGAATGACGCGGGATATTATGGGTTTCTTTCTGAAACAAATTTACGTCAACTGTATTACACGCGTATATGCATTTGAATAAACCACGGAATAGAGAACGATTCGATTATGTTCCAACATACGTGTCATAAATCAATCTCATCGCCAAAACATAATACCATTTCTAGTATCTCTATGATCGTTCTCTATGTCTATGTGTGAAGTGTTTACTGAAAGCTTACTCATGTCCATCATCAATAAGGAATTGGAGCAAAGTAGACATCCAAATCAATTCTTCGCTGTTCCTTGTTTCCTTAGGGCACATGCGCTTTCCTAAAACGATTTTGAGGAATATTTGAATATTTTAACAAAAATGTATGTACTTTAGTTTTTCACTGGCGCATTCATACAATAATTTTCTTGGCATGACCATTCCCATTACCCAAACGCCAAGCAAAACTGCGACAAACCTCGCTACGACCTAAGTAACGAAAAAACACACGTAGAATGCGATTTGTGTGCATATCCGAACATTTTTAATGGAGAAAATGTCGTACAAATCGATAAACAATCAATTGATATTTTTTTCCTGCAATCGATCCGTCATGACCGGTTACTCTTTTGTTTAAGTTTGGAGCCTTGAATTCCACTTTAAGTTAGGCTAATAGGTGCCTGACGGCCTGACCCCGCCCCTTTTTGACTGGACCCGGTAGGTTCAGTTTGCACCAAATATACATCTGTGGCCGTATGCACGAACGTACTGGGAGCCTCCCAGGTGTCCCCAGTGGGAGGCTCCCGGCCAGAGGCCGTCTTCCGGTATGCACGAAACTCTGGGAGGTCCCCGGAGGCTCCCGTGGGGGCAAATTTCGTACCCGGCCAAAATGGCCGGGTTCCAACTATTACAACGGATTCTTTGTTGTAATATTCCATTTTTTTGTTTAGTAAGCTCATTTAGGTTAGCTGGGAACCTAAGACAGTTAAGAAACAAAAGCTTTGCTGACATACGATGTGTTTACGAGGGGCTGATTGTTTTCTGCACATTGTAGTATTTAAGCCGAATATTCGAAAACAACGGGCTTAACACACAAACCTCACTCGAAACTCCTTAAATTTATAATAAAGACTATTAAATTCATTAGCACCGCAACATGTATAAGTAGTGTGGTTTTTACCATATAACTGTCGTTCTTTCCATAAAATAACCAAAAGAGAAACCCAAATAATATAGACAAGAGTATGGTATAATTATGGAATTTTATCTTCCTTTCCTATCCTTTTACTGGAAAAAAAATTGAATTTTGCTCCAAAAATCGAGTATAAATTAATAAAATTCAAATTACGCGCCAAAATCCAAAACTGCGTCAGCCTCCCGCACCCGGAGTTTCGTGCATACCGGGGGCCACACATCGGGTGGGGACGGCTCTAGCGGGTACCTCCCGGCCGGGAGGTCCCCGTCGTTCGTGTTCGTGCATACGGCCACTGGTGAATTCTTAGTTGTCGCTCTAATTGCCAGTTAACAATCAGCATAATTGCACCTCAACGCTAACAACCCGTCCCCCTTCTTTCTACCTTTTATTGGCAAAAATGATCAATCCGAGATAGAAATCATATCAAAAGATATTACTAGTGTCGTGGTCCCGTTTATGAATCCGATTTCTACGCAATGCGCCCATTCCAAACACTACTTACCAATATAATCGACACATCGCTTACGCAGGGCTGCCATGTCGTACAAGTGAACCATACGAATAAGTTCAAAAAGGCCGTCGTCTAAAATGTCAATAATCAGATTTTCGTTCTAATCATATCCATTTGGAGAGAGCAAATAAAAGGTAGAGATGAAAAAGCAGTTTTAGAAAATGTGATACAAACGCTGATGATACATGGAACACAATTTTTAAATACGAATTCAGTCGAAGTACTGCAATAAAAATATTCACTTTGTTGATACCTGAGATTTCCTTCGGTACTGGATAGCCCATTCCAATTGTGGAAAAGATGAGATTCAGGGTCTCGACACTTTCGTCCTGAAAACGAAACTTATGGTTAGGTACTGTCTGTGTTCTTATTTACAGCACGGGAGTTTTTTATGTGTACATTTTCTGTGCCTCCTGAGCAATACATTGGAATATGAATTTCATAAACAACAAACAGTACCATTTTAATTAAAGCGTTGCATCGACCTATTCACATTGTGTCGGAAATCATATTTAGGCGCGGATAATTGCATTGAAAACAAGGAATTGCATTGTCCAAAATTTGTTTCAAACCACACGTCATATCACTTAAAACGAACCGGCAGATGAGCCTCGAGATCGCGTGCTTCTTTGAATTCTCCGAAGAATATTTTCATAAAAACGGGCGACTGCTCACCGAGTAGGTAGTGGTTGACGTAGAAGGAGTGACCTAGGTAGTTATTGCAATCAAAGGGTGGTTAGGGGGCGTCGTGGCTCACTGGCAAAGTTCTCGTCTCTCACCCATGCAAACGTGCCACGGCGTCGGGAATAAAGTTATGGCGCTCCCCTTGCCTAGCCTTAGGACGGACGTTTCGCTCTGTATTCTGTATTCCGTCTTCTCTACATTGGTCACTTCCCTACCCTCTACTCTCTATGGGACACATCGGCCAAGAGGCACGGCCCGGATTGGAACTACAATGAAGATCCCCGACTTCTGGAAAAAAAACGGGACCCTGGATTCTACATGCTAAAGTCTATGTGTGATGATTGTACGTCTGAATAAAGCGGCATTCATAAAAAAAACAGTGAACTCTTCTCTATCGAGTTGCGCGCACTGTAGAAACACCGCGGCATCGCCGCGCATCAAAAAATGGGTCTGCCACAACAGAGAAGCGGAAGCGGCGCAACCCTCTAGGGTGCACAGGCGGTGCGTCATCTGCACACTTTTCGGACTCGTATCACATGTGCGCACCAGCGCACCCATGGGGAGCTCGCCGCGCACCCTCGAGGGACTAGAGGCGGTTCGCCGCCGCGCCGTGACTAAACCTCTTTATGTGCGGCGCGAGCGAGGAGGTTCAACGAAGTGAAGCTTACCGGGACGTTTTTAAACGCACGTTGGTTTGTTTAAAATAAGTCTCAAAAAACGGGTGTTAGAACGCTTTAAACCTTTTCAGCAATGAAACACACTCACCATCCTTCACTTGAATTTTGAAAGGACGCAGAATGGTCTTCTCCGTGTACGGTTCAAGCACAGTATTTGCATCATCGTCAGACATGACTAAAGCATTTCATATAAATTCTACCAAGAATCTAGCACCAAATACAAATACAGAACATATTAATTAAGTACAGCAAGAACCAACGCGCAGTTCAAAGGAACAATATACGTGAATAAAAGAAGGGAAGTCAAAGAAAAAGAATAAATAAGAATACACGACGATAAGAAATAGTAGCAATAGCAAATAAAGTATAAGTAAATAATGGGGAATGTCTACTTTTGTGATGAAGCATTGCAATCAATCGATATTGGTAACTCCCGCTAACTAATCGATAATGTAGTATGTATGAGTAGAGAACGTAACTTCCACTCGGGTAGCCAAAAGTACCGAGTTCCGTTCCGAGTGTAGATCCCGGTACGCGCGAGTGCGTACCGGGATCTTCCACTCCGACCGCCACATCGACCTTCCCGACAAAATTCAAAATATCGACTACGGTAGCTTTAGCACTTTTTAAATTACTCGTTTTGCACATTTTGCAGGATTCGAACCATTGACCCATTTCCTAGAAAGCAACGCATTAGTCACTGCGCCAACCACACACGCGTGCCAATCGTGCGTTAGTGGAATTCTTTTTCGCCTTTCTTTAGAAAATCGATTATGATACTCTGTTCTTCTACTGCACGTTTCCCGCGAAACAAAAATAAATCCCGCGTTTCCTGTCAGCTAATCATCCAATCCCGCGCAATAAGAAAAGTCGCATGTTTCCTGACAGATTAGCCAATCATGTCCCGCAATTAAACACTAGGCACGGCCTAGTGTTAGCGACAAGGTCCCTAATTAGCGCTCGCAATAAGGACGGAATCCCGGGCTTCCCGCTTGTTTGGGAGGAAACGTGGGATTACGATTACCGCGAAACTGCGAATGAGGAACATAGGAATTCGGAACGTGTACCGGAACCTACACCCGGGACGGTACTCGGTCCGTTTTCAAATCGGTACGGTCCGGGTACTCGGCCCGTGCACCCGGTACGTTTGCAAACGGACCGCGCACTCGGAACGGGACTCGGTCCGTTCTCCAGCATAGCACAGAGCACAGACATTTACGGATGAAAAGTGTTCGATTACAGAATCAAATAGGGAGTCGCTGTCCAAGAAATATGGATTTTTATGGTACCCGCCGATCTCTATTATTATATAAAAGTATTATTATTAATTATTAAACATACTGACCCAACAGAGGTCGATTTGTCATCATCCGTTGGCCCAACTTCTGTAACTTTAGCTTATCGGCCATTTAAAGGACTGCAAGACGACATTAGATAAAGCACTGGATGGAGAAACTTCATTGGAGCGTATCAAACACACACGTATTCATATTTATTACGGTTATATTTGCACCGTATTCAGTATGCGGCGTTATTTATTTCAAGTACTTACACAAAGAACAAAGGTAGCACAACACACGCAAGAGACCAACGAATAATTTGTGACAAATACAATAACTTGAAAAAGGCAGGCGAAGAGACCAACGGAGCAAAATAAACAACATGAGTATGCACGTACAGAGTAGATGTGAAACACAAAGTAAGCAGGACAAAGTGAAACAATGATTGCTAGTGTCAGACATCTGGCTGTCACTTGAAAGAACTGCGGTTGATTTTCAGCCTGTTATTCTTCTTGGTGCCAACCGGTCCAAAATGAACAGTACATAAGCGATGGCGACACTTCGAACACCGAATATGGCCCTGCAAACAAAATTAGAAAATTAGTGGCCTGTATGGAATTCAAATTCAACGCGAAACAGTCTAGAATCTGAAAAATCACCGCGCACCTCGCCCAACATTCGCCAGGCTCGATGTACTGGCATTTCACACAACACACAATGTAAGCTATATCCATATCGCTCTTGAGAACCATACTAAGTGCCTAACCACTTAGTTTTTTCATATAAAAGGAACAAATACACTTTTTTGCCTGATATTTTACTATGGAGGTGGAAAGGCGCTAGGTGGAAGTCGGAGTCACCTTTTTCTTTGTACTTTACTTAGAAACACCGGTTTCAAATTCTTAATTGCTTTTATCCTGATCGATAAATTCGATAGGCAATCAGGGGACTGAGTACGATTCCGTCCCTATTGATAGAGAAGAGGCTGGAGCAAAAAGTCGACAATTTTTCTCTGCTTTATAAGAGCAAATAAGATGTCAGGTCTAATATGCCAGAAAGTAACCCACCACATATTTCTTGTTTGTGCCTTCGCCAAAATCCTCATCGAAAGCACAATATTCCAGATTACGGCACTGACTCCTGAATAGGGCCGTGTTCTTGGTTGACGTCTCAAGAATTGCCTCCAGCAGATCGGAGTCCTTGATCTGAAATTGACACTTTTTTTCTTTGAAGTGTCGGTCACTGCAAAAAATAACTTGAGCACGGGACGGCTGGCAACGTTATTTCTATGGGAATGTAATTCTACAATCGAGCTGAATGATTTGCATATTGTTTCATTTCATCATAGCACACACCGTGCGGTGTAGCTTACACTTAGTACATAAATAAGATTACAGCAAAATCTACTACGCCTCTTTTGACCCTCCGCGCCATAAAAAATTCTTCGCAGCGCACAGCCGGACGGTGAAAACACCTCTGGCCATGGTGCGCAAGTGGTGAGCCAGAAATGCTCAAACGGTGTGCAATTAACATCTGGGGGATTGTGCGCAACATGTACGCTTCAGTTGCGCCATTTAAACGCGTTGTGGCACGGCACAGCATTCGCGCACTGCTGGCGCAATCCAATACTAATTTTCAATAACATACCCTTTCCAAAATACAGATGACGGTAAGTTGAGGGATAGTCACGGAAGCAATACTGTCGGCGACATCCAACTTCACTTCTTTGTAGTCACTGAATAGATTTGGGTTGGCTTCAAAGTTAGGATGCAACTACATTTACATCCGCCAAATAAACAAAATTTCCATGAAAATTTCTAAGGACCCAATGAAAATTATATTTAGCATTGTTGGTCAAAGAAGGTATAATCTGCATGTACAGTCCACAGGACTCTGTTGTACGAAATTCTTACTCATGTCCATCATCGATAAGAAATTGGAGCAAAGTACACATCCAAATCAATTCTTCACTTTTCATTATATCCTTAGGGCACACGCGTTTTCCTAAAAACGTGTATAGTAAGTCTGCGTACTCAAAATTTACAGTAAGACACATTTCAGAGCGGACTGCAGGGACCCCTTCGGGGCCCTGAAGAACAGTCCTAGCTTTAACCTTTAGCCTTTAACTTTCACTCCCTCATCACTCTACATCTCTCTCACACCTTTTACAATTTTTTTCATTACTATGTACCTGTGGATGTCGACCGTGAATCAGTTTTTCACATAATATACACATAGACTCCAACACTACTTACTAATATAGTCGACACAGCGCATTCGAAGGCCTTCAATGTCGTACATATGGGCCATGCGAAGAAGCTCGAAAAGGCCGTCGTCTGCAAAAGGTCCAAATTCAAACCAAAATAGCCAAAAAAGTGAAACAGTATCGATTTTGAGGTTCTTGTAAAAAAAACTTGGTATATATTTGTAACGGGTAATTCTGGCAGAGATAAATCGTCTTCGTGAGCCACCGGGAAGTATTGGCGCAACAAGCTATATCGATCCACATGTTGCGCACCGTTGGAGGGACCCGGCACGGCCCATGTGCGCCATTCTAGCCCCCGCGCATACTCGGACCCTTATTTTCGAGCGGCGACAGTGCAGTGCTTCACGTTGTTGTTACCTGTGATTTCCCTCGGTAGCGGATAGCCCATTCCAAGTGTGGAAAAGAGGAGATTCAGGGATCTGACACTTTCTTCCTGAAAATTTTCAAATTTCCGGAAATTTTAGAGTTATCTCGCTCTTTACTTTATTTCTTCAGATTCAACCAGTTTGCAGATTCGGGACCCGAAAACAAAAATTTACTTTCTACTGTAATCGGGAAAGCCAAGAAATGGAAGAATCAACGGATTTTCACCCTGGATGAGAGTTAAACTTGTCAAAAGTACACCCAAAATATACGTAAGTTACCCTGAGAGTCCGTTCGTGAATCCGGTCTCTGCTCACACACATGCAATGAACACAATTATGTAAGTGAATAAACTCGGAGCTATGTTCTGTTCTGTGCCGTAAGCCGTAAATACATAGGTAATTGCATATAATACGTGCGTTCAATTACCCGACCAGGTGTCATATCACTTAAAACGAACCGGCAGATGAGCCTCGAGATCGCGGGCTTCTTTGAATTCTCCGAAGAACATTTTCACAAAAACTGGCGACTGCTCCCCGAGCAGATAGTGATTGACGTAGAAAGAGTGACCTAGGTTGCGATTGCTATAAACCAGCAATTATCTTAGCTTACGCACCGTACAACTAATTCTACGTCGTGTTGGGTGAAGCGTTCTGAGTTTCGGCCTTGGCTTACAACGGCTTTAAATCAGTTTGATTTGGCTATATAAATTCGTATTTTGTAACGTATTTGTAACATATGTTAATATGTAACGCAAGTAGTGTGACTTATATAAAAGACGTAACGCATTTTGGACAACTGCATTCGCATGTGCAAATTACTGTATTATTAGAATAAAAAAAAAACCGGCGCTGCACTAAGACGCTGAAATTCTACTGTACATTTTAACAAGCCGGGTCGTAGCCATGCAAACCACAATAGAGCAAACTTATTGTTATCGTACGATACAAGTAAATCTAGTTGTACAATATAGGTTTCAAAAATCGGTTTTGGAACACTAAACCTTTTCAAGCAAGGAAACTCACCATCCTTCACTTGAATTTTGAAAGGACGCAGAATGGACTTCTCCCTGTACGGTTCAAGCACGGTATTTGTATCATTGTCAGACATGACTAAATATTTAATTTAAGACGCGAGCTCTGAGTGCTCGCTTCTTAATTATATTTAGAAAAGTAGAAAAGCGCCAAATATAAATAAACAGCACAGAATATAAATACAAAGAGAATACAACAAGGAAGAATACAATATTCCAAAAGAATAATACCCATGAATAAGCGAAAAAGGTGAAATAAAAAAAGAATAATTAGTACTAATAATTAATAATTAATAAGAAATAAGAAATTATAGAAAATTATATAGTGTGGAAATAACGGGACTCTTTCGCAGACATGGTTGTGATTAATCATTCTTTTGGTGTCTAGTGTCTAGCTTTAGCTAACCTGCCACGCCCTTCATCATATTGATTAGTTAGCAAAACGATAATAACCCTCCCCCCATTTCGAAGAAAGTGCGTAATTTCACACACACAACGTTTGACCTTTTCCCCCGTTTTAGTGCTATTATTTATTTCGATTATTTATTTGTACTTGTAATTCATCAAATGCGCTTTTCTTGTTGTACTGCTTGCGTTGTCCGCAAATAACTCTTGTTTATTGGGTTATTTGTGGAACAACAGCATTTTATGAGATCTATGAACTAACATGTTTTGAAATTTTGAATACCTATGTATTTTTTATGTTCCAGTCATGTCCGACGATGGTACAAATGGCGTGCTTGAGCCATACAGGGAGAAGACCAAAGTTCGCCCGTACAAAATTCAAGTGAAGGATGGTTAGTGGATTTTATTGCCTGAAGGTGTTTAACAGCCAGTTTTTGAAACGGATTTTGAATAACTACGTTACCTTGTATCGTATGAAAAAGATTATTAGAAGTGTACTGCTTCAAAGGATACATTTGAAAATTTCCTTATTTTTTTCCTATGCCGAATTTCCGGGATAGAAAAATTACTGTACAAAATTACTGCAGAAACTCGCTGTGTTGTCGTCTACAAGATGTCGTACAGAATCATTTTTTACGTTGTTTTCGTACATTGTAGGACTCCATAGTTAACAGATTAAGACTGATCATCACATAGATGAGCACTGATGTGATGAGACTCTAGGTTTTAGTAAACAGAAACAAGCAACTGGATAAGAACGTATTTACCCCCTCCAAACTACGGTAGCTGGTGTAACCGCTCTGGGGTATAACTCTGCGATTTCTTGTGGAAACGTAATTGAATGCTTTCACGATCATCTTTCTGAAGTTCCGGACTTTCTAATAAGCAGCGTGTAATAAACCTACGTATGAAAAACGTGTTTGACATCGACACCGGTAACTCGGAAATAATTCCGCGAGTTTTAAGGGACTAACCTCAAAAAGTTATTAGAATGCTGTATGCTTCAATCAACTTTTATAGGACACACTTTCTATGTCAACCACTACCTTCTGGCGGATCAGTCGCCGGTATTCGAGAAAATGTTCTTTGGCGATTTCAAAGAAGCAAGCGATCAAGAGGCTCAGCTTCCGGTTAGTTTAATTAAAGCTCGGACCGAGTTCGTTTAATTTCAATAAGTTATTGTTGAGTAACAGAATAGTTTTCGTTTACATAACACCACGATGATGACCCATTTTGCTTTTCATGTTCAATATTTTTTACTTATCTTAATTTATTCCATATTACGATGTCTGTAATATTTCTGTCCTTCTCATGTGACGGTTGACTCGCTCATGGGACGCCTAGATTTCCATGGGATTTGTACCATCGTCAGAGCCAATGTTTCCACCTTAAAGTAACAAGAAACGTAATAGTATTCTAAGCGGTAATATTAAAAGTAAAAAATATTGAAAATGTAAAGCAAAATGGGTCATCATCATGGTGTTATGTGTATGGTTAAAGCGAAATACGGGCCGGTTTTGAAACGCATTGCGTACACCTGCTTTCTTATTCAACGTATACAAATAAGCAAAAATTAGAATAAAATCTAGACTCCAATTGACCCCACGTTGCATAAATGCATAGGAATGCAAGTACTTGAGATGCGTTTCAAAAACCGGCCGGTATTTCGCTTTAAAGGTTAAAAATTTTGGTTTTTAATTTAAGGTGTTCTAATTCACTTTCACGACATGCAATGAGCATAACAATTATCCATCTTTAGCATAATGTGTGATAAGCGTTATTTAGCGTGAGTTTTTGTTGTACATTTTCAGAATGAAACTGTGGATTCTCTCAATCTCCTCTTTTCCACCATAGGAATGGGCTATCCAGTACCGAGGGAAATATCAGGTAGTGTCAACTAGATAGAGTGTAGTTTTGTAATTTGTTTAGGAACTGTCGTGCAACTAGGAAAACAGAGGGGCACAACAATTTTTTCTTATTTTTGTTTACTGTGAAACAAAAACTTGTGGCAATTATCGTTCCAAATCACGCACTCAATTATATGATGGTAGAAGGTAGATGTAGATATCTGGATTTTCTCCATGTCTAGTCCTGACAAAGAGGGCAATTGTAATTGATGCCGTATTGGAACCTTGTTTGGGTAACACACTTTTTTCACAAATTCAGGATCTTAGTGACCCTACGAGTGAGATTTTCAACTTGTTGAAAATGTGAACATTAGGATTTTGCAGACGGCGGTATTTTTGAGCTTCTTCGCATGGCCCATTTGTACGACATGGCAGGCCTTCGTAAACTGTGTGTGGACTATATTAGTAAGTTGCTTTTGGTTTGGAGTATAGAAAAAGCTGATTCATATAGGTGGGTATTTACTTGCTATATTATATAAACACAATGAATTAACGTCAGAGTTGCTCTCGTTCATGCTTACCTATTAATATTTCGACGCGTTGAGATGCGGGAGTCAGAACTAAAATTCTCCAAAAATTAAGTCGAACATCAGGGCACGCGCCACTTTGTTATCAGTTCCAAAATAGTGTTGCGCACACTTGAGCGGAGTACCGTTTGGATTCCGAATCTTTAAAGGGATAAGAATAGGTTCACTAGGATTTGCATCTTATTGAATAACTTATATTGATAACTCTCTTTTCGGAGCATAAATGCCGGGACCCCTTTATGACACACGTTTTAAAGGGAGAGACCCACGAGAAAAATGTTGTCCTCAATTTATTTGAACAGAAAGTCCAGTATTTCAGAAACATTACGGCGAAAACCACATTTTTACTGTTTAGTTCGGCCAGGTACCGTAGTCAGAATCAATTGTTCCGCGCTTTTGGGTCATTACTGTATTGGAAACGCCTCTTTATAATCGTAGGAATTATCTTTATTCGCTTGACCATTATTATGTAGAGAAATAATGCAAATGAACGGCTATAAACCGTACAAACGAATTTTGACTTTGCTGACTACGGTACCTGGCCGAACCGTTTGCCGGTAAATAACTCTGCGAGTTCTAGGCTTCAAGCAATGCGGTTTTCAATGAAATTCCGGACATACTCATACTGTACAATCAAGGTGAGAAAACTTTCTCGTGAGCCTCTCCCTTTAATGTCGCACAGAGGAGCGTGAGATAGAGAGAGAGAGAGTGGGAGAGAGAGAGAGATAGAGGAGGAGGAGGAAGAGGAAGTGCATGCTGACGAATTCATCGAAACGGTTGACGTATAAAATATACTATGAAAAATCAGTTTGTTCATGTTTTTAGGGAAACGAGTCTGCTCGAAATCTACGTTTTGGTATGGTACCGATAGCGTGTTGTTGACTTGGCTGTGCACTTTGCTTCAGTTCCTTATTGATGATGGACATAAGTAAGTAGGCCTTGGAAATTCTTCGTGCATCTAAGCAGTTCTCAGTGTTAACTCACAATCAACCCTGCTAATATTCCTTTGAACAAATAAGTAATTCAGAGACTACCACGAAGTCAAGTTGGATATAGCCGATCGCCTCGCTATCGAGCAAATTTCTCAACTTAGTAGGATCGACATTTGGGAAAAGGTAAGGATGGTCTGGGTCACTACAAATCACCCCTTGTTTATTTTTGTATGTGTAGTTCACCGAATAAAAATCACAATTAGCACATAAAGTTTCTAAATTAAGGATCCCAGAGTTTGTAGTCTGCAGAAATTGGATAGACTTGATATGAACCCCCGTTCTATTCGACAGCTGGTGCACAGTAGCCGGCAGGAGAATAACGCTAAAGGCAAGGATAGGTAGGGAAAGAAATCGCTCTCTAACTTTGTTGTTATCTCAACATCTACGTTCTTCAACGCCGTCACGCGCGCCCACTCTCAGCCCAAAAGTCGTGTGCGCGCACTACCTCAGGACGAAAAGGCACTGCCGGCGTGCGGTCCCGCGTTCGGGAACGGGCGCAACGCAACCATGAAAATTCAGCGGTGAATTTTTCACAAAGCAACCGCGGTTTTGGGAACTTTTCGATGGATCATCGGGTGTGATGCATCGTTCCGCTTTAAATAAATAAAGTTACTAAAATGTTGCTTTTTGTTATTATTCCCGATGTTGTTACATACGTTATTACTCGAGAGTGGTTTTCTGTCTTTCACTAGCATCGTTTTCGTGTCCGTTTTCGTAGTGCATCAATCAACTGGTTTGGTTTAGGTTGTTTCGCCAATTCTTTTGCTATATTTCCAATTCATTCAACAACTATGCCCGTTGAACTGATAGGGTTTTCTACACGCACCCGGCATCCCGGCAATCCCGGATGCGGTTGTGTCGGATTTGAAGGTTGGTTCTGCTTTAACATTTGGTGCGTTTGTCCATGGGATTCAGTCATTTATTCGTGATTGTCACTGTGATACTCAACTGTAAACTGGAATTTACAGTGGTTTCCTAGGTCCAGGTCTACTTGTGGCCGTATGCACGAACAGCGAGAACCTCCCAGGGTTGGAGAATTTGTCTCTGTGAGTGTGACCCTCTCTTTCTCTCACCTTTTGCTTTATTCGTAAAGTACAATCAGTACCACTTTTTCCTATTATTAGCTAACACATTCATATCGTCACTTTTATTTTTAGCGCCAATTGAATGACAAGACACCGAGAACTTTGACGAGTGAATTGCAGGTAGGAGATTTCTTAATTTTGAACGAATATTGCGATATGCTCTTCTGCCTTTACAGTCATAATTCGAATTCAACCATTTTTAGGAATTCGATTACACCATATTTTCTTCACTATTCATGAAGCTTGCTACTTGCGGTAAGTTTACTTAAGCTTACGTTTTGTTATGTTTCCTAAAAGCCTAAAAGGTTTTCCTCCCATTCCTCTCCACAGGTATAGTGAATTTTACTGACAGCTAATATTTACGATGATTAATGTGTATACTTTAGGATCTTTTGCACGGAAAAGGTCCTCAAAGCTACCTAAGGCTCCTCATTTTTGAAGTGCAACAGTGCAAGGAGTTTCGTTTTCTTTCACGTACCGTATTTGTTGTAGTTGTTTCTTTCTAATTAATAATGATGGTCTGTTAACGCTTTTGTTTCAGGGTTTTTCGTGTTTCCCGGAAACGATCTGAAAGTGGGAATTCAGAATGCCCAACAAATGTGGACCAAACAAGGAGAAGTGGAGAAGGAAGAAATAAGACAAACGTCAAAACGAACACCTTGCCTAGCCTTAAAGGTTAGTTTTTTATTTTCTGAAGTTTTAAAATATAACTTGACGTATTGTGTGAGCTCAATATTTGCGTCATCCTACGCCTACCGCCTATAACATTAAAGCGAAATACCGGTCGGTTTTTGAAACGCCTCGCAGACAACTGAATCCTTGCGTATTTAACTGCTTTTTTGTACGCATGACACACCGATTTTGCTTTTCAGAATAATAATAATTCGGATATTCTTTCTCTGATTCTGATTCGGGTCTGATCAAATTCGATTATCAACTTTGGTGGAAGAAGCCTCATCCCCTTGAATATACGGTTTGTACTAGTATTATAGCCTTTTAAATGAAATGTTGATTCTCAGCTCTGTTCGCTGGTTTACTCCGGTACGAGTGTGAAAATCTGTGTGGAGCATGTTTAGTGGCTTTTAAGATACATGGGTGGAACCTTGAGTAGAGTAGCAATTCCAGTCTCTATTTATTAAATTCTAACCCGATCATTTGTGTTCCTTCTAAATTTTGATTTGCAATTTTAGGTTCTCATTTTCTCTACATAAGGATGTTTTGTGCTTGGAAGTAGGAATCGACGGGCTGAAGATGCGGATACAACACATTCCTATACTGTCGGTTGGTAGCATAACTTCTGTTGCAGTATATATTAATTATTAATGGGAGTAGGAAGTTGAGAACACATTATCGTAAGTCGTAAGGTACATAGTTTGGTTCAGAAGATGGAAAACTTACACTCTTTACTGTTTGTTGTTTTATATGTATCTCGTAGCATGTAAATGTAATCATATCATGCCAGTACCGCAGTACCTTTGAAGTTTCGAATTTCCAGGTTACTCGTTCGGTTATCTTAGATGCAAATGAAGGGAAATGCGAAATTGCTCGTTGGATACGTGTTTGGAATTTGGAGCTGGAGCTAAGTGAAGTGCATGATTAGAACCCTTGGTATATTTATTAATGTTGTTTGTAGGGTACTAGATTACCAGAGCTATTAAGTGTTTGGTTTGATGAAGCTCTGCTCAAGTAAATTAACGGTATATATCTCCTGGTGTAATGTCCACTTGTTTTGCTGTTTTGAATTATGGTTACTGTGAATGTTAGTTTGTTAATTAATAGTGTCTATGCATGCTAGACTAGTCTATAATTTTAAATAGTTCGTTTTACACTGAGGTTGTTGGATTAATCAATGTCATTTAGTCGGTGTAGTATCTTATATCTAAGATTTATGCTAGTTATTCCCACTTAGTGCCCCTTCATTAGTCCTTAACCATTCTCGCCCTATTTTTTCAAGTTAACTTTATATTTGATAGGCTAAACTTTTCGTTTCCGTTTTTCACTCTTACCAACCTCAGCTAGGTTTACCTTTGACAAAAGCCGTACAATTTTTTTTAGTTATTTTTAATATTGTTTTTTGTTGCTGCCTTTAAAATAAATAATTAATGAGTATGTTTTATTTGTGGAGCGTTCTATTGTTTGCATTCGTTACTATAGGGTGGGGTATACCGTATTTGCTACACTATTTGGAACGTAAGCGCCCGCACGCGCGCACACCTTCGGGCACACCTGCGACACTGCCTGCGGTCGAAACCGAGCGCGCGCATGGGATCTAGAGGTCCGCGCGTGTGGGCGCTCACCGTCCAGAGATCTTTATCAGTCGTTGGCTCTCTCAGCCTATAGTGCTCTTTTCCTGCCGCTACTGTGCACCAGCTGTGGAATAGAACGGGGATTCATATCAAGTCTATCCAATATCAGCAGACTACAAACTCTGGGATCTCTGGGAAACTTTTTGTGCTGATTGTGATTTTTGTTTGGTGAACTACACATACAAAAATAAACAAAGGGGTGATTTGTAGTGACCCGATCCCTTTAATGGGAAATGGGAATATAATACAAGTGACCATTGGGAGAGGTGAGTGTACGTGTGTGTGTCGGTACATGTATGTGCGTTCGTGCGTATGTTGAAGATGAAATTGTAGAATTTAAATTCCAGATTAAGGACCCCAAATACCTGAAGGCGATTATTGAGGTGTCCGACAAGAACGCTGTTCTACTCAAGACTCAGTGTCATGAAGTGGATCAGTATCTTCCTAATCGTCGTAGCTGTGGGCAATGCCTGAATGTAGTGCGCTCGGTTGGTTGTTTTTTATTCACTGTCCGCGGGAGACGTGTACCTTCCTTGAATAAAGAATTTACTTGTAGGGACCGGCTCATCAAAATAAACCTATATTTAGCATTCTTTCGTACTTTTTATAAGGGGTGATTATCATAATATACCAAATTTCAGTCAAATGTATCCTACTGAAATTTTTCGGTGTCGTTAATCGGAGAACTACTCTGGTCGCTGAGCGCCCGGACGCGCGCACGTTTTACCGCGCGGTGCAGTGTCGCAGGTGTGCACCGGGGACAAGCAGTGCGCGCGTCCGCGCGCTTAGCTCACTGGAAAGCAAAAGAAATACCGATTGTGCACTGCCAGAACGTATCACATAAACTTATTTAACACCCAAACTTTCGCAAGACAAATGTACCCAAGTGGGATCGAACCTGCAAATTCACTCAGGAATTTACCCTGTAACCAGCGCCTTAGACCACTCGGCCATTTAGGCACACGGAGTGAAACACGAAAACTGAATATCACTGCGCCTGTGAGCAAATTAGTACGTTTGCTAGATCGATACTAGTATTGAAAGACCGCGACGCGCTACAGAGAACTCCGCTGCGTATTCCGCGCGGGACCCTTCCCCCGGTCTCGGAATTAGCGGAAAACAGTGCGTGCACCTCCTTTTACGCGGAAAACCACGCGCGCACAGCCTTTTGGGGCTGGAGGTGGTTGCGCGTGCGGGCGCTCAAGAACGTAGTATACCGTAAACGAACAACAATTGCACCCTTATTTTCTTACCGTGTTTCCCGAGGATACCTCGCTCTGATTGGGACACGGGAGAGTATCTGTCTATTTAGCCATATTCCCCCGGGACACGCAACAAGATAATAATGGAGCAGTTGTTGTTCGTCTACGGTATGCTTTTCCGATTATCGACACCGAAAATTTTCAGCGGGATAAATCTGGCTGAAACTTAGCAGTGCATATATTATAGTCATCACTTTGTAAAAACAATGAAGAAATGCTAAATATAGGTTTATTTTGATTGACCCGTCCATTTAAAGCGAAATATTGCCCGGTTTTTTTAAACACATCGAGTAGACCAGCATATTATGCAGGTTATGCAAATGGACACATATTAGAATAAAAACTCGGGCTAAATTCGAGCAAATTAGGATAACTACGTAAGAATTCAGTTGTCCACGATGCATTTCAAAAACCGGCCGTATTTCTCTTTAAAGGTAACCCGGTAACCCGGTTTTGCATCTTGGGCTAAAAAAAAGCTTATTTTTTTTAGGTAAGGAAAGTGAAGACAAAAGTAAGCAAAACTTTTAGATAAAAAGAAAAACAATTTCAAACCCCTTCAAAAATGCCTTCACTATGGGATTTCGGGTTTTGCTCAATTTTTTGGATTTCTGAGGCAAAAAAGTTCTTTGTTGACGAGTTGCAAAAAAAGTTTTTTTTTTTAATCGCGCGCAGTAGACAGCGTATAAAAAATGAGGGAGCCGACAGACAGAAACTAGATTCACGCAGAAGACGCACCTGTGCTGACGCGGGTTTCATCTAAATTTTTGAGAGCGCGTGATACGATACAGTATCCATGAATCTGCGTTGACGTTTCCTTTAAAATACGAAAGTACATTGTACATTGTGCCGTCGGGGTATCTGCATGGTTGCCCATTTGTTCCTCTCCGACCCAAAGTGCCGACCCAACTAAAGCGAAGTCCGACTCTGGGCGGTCCTAGTTTCCGCCCCGGGTCGAAAAATTTGAAAAAGGCGTGGGAGTTGGATCGGCAAAACCACTGTTTGGAGTCGGAGTTGGGTCGGCCCCACCACGGTTTGGAGTCGGCACCACCGTAATTTGTACAGAAGCGTAGCCCATAAATTACACTACATAACGGGAGGAAATGTTTATTGCGAATAATACATACACAGTATATGACTAAACATTCAAATTTGACGGTGTTTTAGCGAATCTTCCAGTATTAGTATTAGTATCAGGCAGCAGAATGCATCTTTGATGTTGTGAACTTCCATGGAGCTGGCCACCAGTGTCTAAATGTATTAAATTAAATAGTAAATGAAAGTATAATACTTCTGCGTCATTCTGCGAAGATTACAAACTATTAGTAACATATACTTCTACGGCTGAGTCTATCTGACCGATGGGAACCCTATTCTTACGACATCATAAACTTACTTTATCGTGTTTCCTTCCGTTTGTTTGCTTGCTTGAACGCGCACCAGTAAGTGAAGCAATGGTACCTGTGATAGCAATAAGTTAATAGAGGAAATAATAAAGGAAAAAAAAAAAAAAAAAAAAAAAAAAAAAAAAAAAAAAAAAAAAAAAAACAAAAAATTTGAAAAAATCATCGTGAAAAATGCGATGTGCATGCGGAAGGGCTGCAAGCGCGCCAGTTGGGTCGGACCTGGGTCAGACTTGGGTCAGTTTGGCTGGCATGCGTTCGCTGCTGCTGTCTACTGTACTGCTACACTATTTGTACTGCTAAAGGGTCGGCACTGCAAATTTCAGCCATATTTAGCGTCGGCGGTGGGGTCGAAAGCCACAATTTGGGCGCGCATTGGGTCGGAGATTAACAGAGGGGGTGGCGTCTCTTGCCCGACGTGCCTTGCAGAGGAAAGTAGGTGGTGCTGAGGAAGCAAGTATATAACAATAATTTATTTCCAGTTGCAAGTTTTGTTTCAGTAAAAGGTGATAATACTGTAAATGGAAAATCAAAGAAAAGATAAATAAACTAGCCACTAAAAATAACCCCATTTTTACAGGGCATTTTCCAATGCAAGAAGTGCCGTCAAACTCTGTGTCTAGCACATTATGAAGCGATTTGTCCCAGCAACCCCGGAAATGTGACAGTCGACCGCGAATTATTCAAGTGATATGTTCCGTAATTAATACACATGGAAGTAATATTCGTTGCTTGATTTATTGTCGTTCACGTTATATTTTATGGTATTTTCTCCAATTGACTTCCTTTCACTTTCTTTTCACGTACCGTTTGTTGTGCATGTATTCATGTTTCTAGCTACTCGTTTATTACTGTTCTGACGTTTTTATTTTACTCGCCCAACGTTTTTGTATGTGTTTTTGTATCTCACGAGGTTCGTTACTTTCATGAAATAAATTACTTCGAGCATTGAACAGCATGCGCATGTGCTACCGTATTAGAAACAATAGAGTTGGCGGGTCAGTGAGAACTTGTAGCTGATGAATTTTACATTTATTATTATTGCAATATTAAACGATAAATTCGAAAGCTTCAGCAAAGTATATTTTTCGTGGGCCTGACCAGCTCAAGTGTGAACTTGGGAGGGTTTGCGGGTACCAGCAGATTAGTTTCATGACGGGTAACTGTAGAATTTGTTGTAACACTTTTTCGTTTCGGGGTAGTACATTATGCTGCGTCACACCCGCGAGATATGTCCATCGTTTGACGCATCTGCCACGCACATTTCCTCTTACAATTACAACGTGAAACTCCGCGCACAAAAACAGGGGCGCGGCTCACCCCCTCTAGGCCCCCCCCCCTCTTATTTTGTGCGCGGCGATGGCGCGGAGTTTCACCAATGCAGTCTATCAACATTTTTTCACACCGTGCGCCACTGTCGCTGCGCACCTTTTCCGCGTTGCTTTGTATTTAAAATTTGAATATAAGCTCGAGACGTCGGAATAGGAGATGGAGGCAAACCACACCCACAGATCTTCACCACCGACTGGGGATACCATATACCATAATTGAATTTTTGCTTTCGCTAGGACGACATGGGAGAAATAAGAAACCAGCTAGAACTTCACACTCACGTTCCAATATAATCAGTCATAAGACTATGAAGGTTGCACATAGCACACTTCCCACCTTCTTTTCATTTTAGTTTATTATGGATAGCCCACTCATTCAGTCCCTCCATTGATCTTCTAAGAAAGCATACGAAAGCACTCAAGTCGTTAAATAAATATTTATTGTGGGAACAAGTTGCACTATTTAATGCATCAAACACTATCTATTTACAGTAAACTCTCGAGTGTTATTCTATGTTCGTATTTATAATACGTTGCACAGAAATATCACCCATATCGCTCTCTTTGATGACTCACTTTTAGATGATTTACTTCTCACTGGGACTTCTTGCATTGTTACAACTTTTCCTCATTAGCAGTGCACAAGGCCAGTGCATGAATGGATTCACGAACGTTCAGGGATCATGTTATAAGGTTGACTAAATACGTTACCTTTCGAGACTTTCAACAAAGATCTCAAGCCTGGTTATATATCTCAAGTTATATACCGGCCGGTTTTTTTAAACCATGACGAAACAGCTGTTTCCAGTATGTTCTAATGCCCAATTCCATTATGTTATAATGCAAATGTATACAATTAGAATAAAAAGTCGCGCAGTTATTTGCACGTACTACGTGACAATAGTTACAAAAACCTGCTGAATTAATTGAAAGATAAAACCCCTAGAATCAAAAGAGTAAAAAAAACTAAAATTCGCCTTTCTTTAAAATTAAAGCACTAACAATGTGCAGAAGCAGCAGTTCTTTAAATTTTCCCTTTACAGTGTGAGGCTGATTTTAGTAAAAACATTTCCCAGGTAATTCGTGCGATGGCAAACTTCACAAATGCCCGTCTGGCATGTCAAAGGCTCGGGAGCGGCGTTGATTTGGCTACAATCAGATGTCAAACTGAGAACGATGCCGTGCTTGGTGCGGTTTCATGCTTTGCTAAACCAGAAAAACAACAGAAATGTAGCCAGAGGTCTTTCACTGTTACTTTGAGTTTTTCAGCTCATAAATTCGCATCGGTATATGTATCCATTGGGCAGTGTGTGTTTTCTTTGGGCGTGGACACTACTCCATTTTTAGGGTTGTTCTTAAACAACAAACAGTTGTACGATCAACGGGAGAAAGACAAGGCGACAGTTCTTTCCAGCGAACGACATTATCATGTGAGTTTGAGAACAAAGCAAATTGTTATCATTTTATAACACAGAAGTTTCACCATTGCATGCACATGCAGATTTTATATGGGATCTCGTCACCGCAGAGCCTACCCGATACCGCTTAGAGGTTCCGTCAATTAGAGTTACATTTTCGGGTGTGGATTTGTAGCGCACCCACTGCGCACCCACTGCGCACCCACTGCGCACCCACTGCGCACCCACTGCGCACCCACTGCGCATCCACTGCGCACCCACTGCGCAACCACTGCGCACCCACTGCGCATCCACTGCGCACCCCTATCCTGCGGAGGGCGTAGGTACGCATTCCAAGTCAACTTTTATGCAAATTATTTTCATTTAGCAAGCCTGGATGGGTCTGCATGACGTGGAGGCGATTACACCAGGAAGTGGAAATTGGTATCATAGATCTCAGTCTCCGTACCGTAACTGGGCGCTAGGAGAACCGAACGGTAACAAGGGAATGCCCGAGTGTGGGGGAGAGGTAAATATGATGCTACGTACATACTTATGAATTTGTCTGTAATTAGCGAGCTGTTCCTCCCTCTGTTCACTATTCCTAGGTTTTCTTGCGTTTCTTGTCCACCTTTTGGGAAATACGAAGTTGTTTTCAAAAAGGTGTATGAATCAAAACAAGGTTGCTTGGCGCTCTGCAGCTGGCCAAGTTTTTGAGGTCAATCAACTACTGTATTAGAGTTACGTATATTTAAAAAAAATTGCAATTTTAGTTCTATTTCGACACATGGAACGGTAATTATGCAGGCCAATGGAAC
The DNA here is from genome assembly GCA_036852015.1 of Pelodera strongyloides. Lineage (NCBI taxonomy): Eukaryota > Metazoa > Nematoda > Chromadorea > Rhabditida > Rhabditidae > Pelodera > Pelodera strongyloides. The sequence goes on along the minus strand of JAANDG010000140.1, from coordinate 225,348 downwards.
GATAATGTGCTGAAAAACGTGTTTTGGGGTGCGATTTGCGAGCAGATTACGGTAAGGAATTGAATTATTTCGCAGTAGAAGTCATGCCATATCGGTTAAGATGCATTATACTGAGGAAGTTTCCCTTCAGACTTCAGGCTATATGATGACGGACGAACATCATTTTGCAATGAGCGAAAACCGTTCGTTACCAGATTTGGTGCATACGGAAAACTTATTTTCGCTAATTTTAACTTCACATTACAGCCAACAAGTGGAAGCGGATGCACGTGCTCGATCTGTTAGAAACAAATAAGTGAATAAAATGTTACAAATAATGACCACAACATGAATATTTAGGGAAGAGACCAACACATTAGTTTTATGCCGGGTATCTTTGGAGGATATATTGTAAAACATTTTTATTGTCGAGGGCATTGTATTGTGTTGCGCCAGCGAGAGATGTGCATACCCGTTTGACGCATCTGCCGCGCTACCTTTCCTCGTACAATTAGTCTTTCGACATTCTTGCACACCGTGCGCCACTTTTGCCGCGCACCTTTTCCGTGTTTGCGTAGGCAGCTTCAAATCTTGAGTTCAGAAGTCCATGTCTCGAGTTTGTCATTGCAAATTTGAAATCTTTTTCCGCGGTCACGGTTTCGTATTTCCGCGCTGCGCGCCTGAGGACCAGAGCGGCCCTAGTTCTTCTCCTCCGGCGGGTATACCATATCCCAAAATGAATTTTTACATTCGCTAGGTCGACAAGGGAGAAATAAAAAACAGCTTGACCTTCGCACTCACGTTCCAATATAATACGTATATGAAGGTTGCACATCGCACACTTCACACCTTCTTTTCGTTTCAGTTTACATTATGGATAGCCGACTCATTCAGTCGTTGCTCTTCTAAGAAAGCATAAGAAAGCGCTAAAGTCATTAAATAAATATTTATTGTGGGAACAAGTTACACTATTTAATGCACTAGAATGCGCGAAGAAAACACATTACATGCATACAGTAGACTTTCGAATTTTATTCAATTGTTCATATTTAAAGTATACATTGACTACTATGCCAATAATCCTTATTATGTATGCTATTATATTCGAGAAAAATACAATAGTTGTGGATGCAGAATGCCAGATACGCATTCAATTTATTTGCTTTGATACACATTTAGATGATCAACTTCTCACTGGGGCTTGCATTGTTACAACTTTTCTTAATTAACGATGCACAAGGTCAATGTATAAATGGATTCACAAACGTTCAGTGAACATGCTATAAGGTCGCTCTCAATAAGTTATTTTCCAGTCTTTCACCCTCAAGCCTTAGCTTTAAATGACATAACGGCTGGTTTTTTTTTGAAACAACTGAATTCCAGTATGAATACCATTGGAGTGGACTATCCATAATATAAACTGAAATCGAAATGAAAAGAAGGCGTGAAGTGTGCAACCTTCCTTCATAGACTTACTATATTGGAACGTGAGCGTGTAGTTCAAGCTAGTTTCTTACTTCTCCCATGTCGGCCTAGCGAATGTAAAAATTGAAGTATGTGATATGGAATCAACAGCCGAGGGAAAAGATATGTGGTTGTGCTCCCTTTCTGCTATACTCCGACGCTACGAGCTTATATTCAAATTACGATTACAGGGCTGCCTGCACAAAAATGAGCGCGGCGAAGACATGGCGCACAGTACGAATCCGCAAGAGGAAGTGGCTGCACTCTCATGTTCACCCACTGCCTTGTGTCTTTTTCTGATTTCTATCGTTAGTGACTGTATTCCATAGGAGCGGGGCGTTGCAATTGGCTTCCGTCAGTTTTTTGATGCGAAGAAGCTACTATAAGCAACAAAATAAGACAAATTATAGTCGACGTTGTAATTAAATGATTGTTACCTTTTTGTCATGTTCGATGGGGAACAATGAGCAAAAAGTTCGTTTGTCGCTTTTTCTTGGTGGTTTCCTAATCTGCAGACAGCCGCAATTGTTGTTTTATTATGTGAACAGCAATAGAACAAGCGTATTTACGACCCATTAGATGGCACGCTTTCACGTTTATATGCAAAGTGAGCAGCCTGATTTAACAGATGTGGAGGGGCATTTTGCTTCAACCATACGCACTACAGAATGTATTCCTGCACCCTTTATGTTTACTTAAAGCGAAATGCCGTGCGTATTTTGAAACGCATCGAGTCAATCAGCATTCGTATACAGCATATGCAAATGAACATAAATTAGAATAAAAAATCGAGCTAAATTCGAGTAAATTAGCATAAATAGGTAAGAAGGTGCGCTTCAAAAACCGACTGGTATTTCGCTTTAAGATCATGCGTCTCGAAGTTGGTATCTCAGTCTTTCTTTCAGTCTTTTTTCATAGATTCCTTCATCTTTGCTCGTCTTCTTCGTCTTCAGTACAGCTTGTTATATCATGCAATATTTCCATGTATCTATGAGCTGTTTGGATTTGTTTCACATATTTACACGGCTTTCAGATGAAGAATCTCTGCTTGGGCTTCATATTTTTCAAGCTTCTATTTCTAGTCGATGCACAAGGAAAATGTTTATCAGGATTCACTAATGTTAATGGAACCTGTTATAAGGTTCGATACACGAATAAGTAGCATTCCTGATGCCATCAGTACAGTCAGTGGCGGCAAGATAGATCTCCCAAATGTAGAACACTTTGTGCTCCTTTACCCCATGCAAATACGAAGTTTTATCCCAGCGTTGGCCTTGTCTTGCAATGGTGCCAAGGATTATGCCCAAGAGGGCCAATCTAATAATACAATAAAAAAAAGTCCCACGAACGTATTTTTCTCAGTCAACTATCTCAACCAGCGCCTTTCAGGTGCTCCGTGTCATAGGTAGCTCGAGATAAGCTGCGTCCGAGCCCATGAGAGTAGCTCGATCCAAAACGTCACCTAACCAAATAATATCTAGAACATGGTTTCCTGATTGAAAGATGTACGCCGCACTTTTATAGGTCATCCGCACAATCGCTAATTATACGACTTCCAAAGCTGCATGTCAAAAGCTTGGAAAAGACGTCGATCTGGCCACAATTAGATGTCAGCTGGAAAATGATGCAATTTTGGGTGAGTTGTGACCAGCAATGACATACACGTAGTACATGTGCTAAGCATTGGGAGTTGTGTCAGAGTTGTGTCAAGCGAGAGTGTGTGAGAGAGGTAGAGAGCGAGAGAGAAAGATGGGGACATTCAAGAGCTCATTGTTAGTTTAAAAAATATGCTTTCAGATATGTTCTGGAACGATAAAGCGCAAGTCGCCGATCGAGAAGCGGACAAAAAGAAGTATCTGAACCCCAATAAGCACTATCACGTATGTTTTATATGTAGTCACAGGCACATTCAATTTCCCATGTGAATGGCAAACACTACGTCACTGTAGGAGGAGGAAGGGCACAAACTACCCAACGGCTACACTAAGAATTCGACAAAGGGCAAAAGCTGCCAGGTCTCATGGTTTTTAAAAGGTCCACATTCAGTAATCAGTAAACTTCGTGAAGTTAAAATATGTTTCCAGCAAGTTTGGATCGGACTTCATGACATTGTTCCAAAAGATGCAAGGAGTGGTTTGTGGTACCATGAACCCAAGATAACATACCGTAATTGGGCATCAAACGAGCCAAATAATCATGGAAGTAAATCAGAATCCGTTGTCGACGTGAGTCTTTATTGAAACTCAGTCAATCAATAAGTAAGTAGGAAGCAATCCATATGCAATGTTTATTTGTATTTTGTTTTCAAATTTATTTTCCAGCTCTACCTGGATGCGTGGGAGCACCGCAAACGTGGACAGTGGAACGATAATTTATTGAAAAGCGTACTGTGGGGAGCCGTTTGTGAGCAGCTTACAGTAAGTACCCGCGTGCATTTTATTAGGGACCCGAAGCAAATTAATTAATGATGTCGTGTGTGAAGAGAAGCGCACGCTGGCCCAGAAAAGCGCATACACAATGCGGGCTTCTGGGTATTTCTTGCATTGAATGGAATAGAATTTGCACACAACCACAGATAATAGTATACGTTTCAAACCACGCACCGTAACCCTTTAAAGGGATAGGTTCACTAGGAATGACACCTTTTTGAATTTTTCTCGCCGAAAATATTCACAATGCGAACATTACATTAAATTACCTTTTGCACCCCGAGGCCATACTGTCAATAGAAATATTCAAAAAGGTGCAATTTCTAGTGAACCTATCCCTTTAAATTCAGTCAGCGCCAGCCTAATTGAACTAATATAGTAGCGTACGCAAACTGCTCAGCTCAGGGGATCACATTCACGCGTGTTCCTAAATTAACGGTCCGTGAATTAAAGTCTATTTATTAATAATTTTCTTATAGGAAACAAGTGGAGGCGGATGCGTCAGCAAGCGTGAAGGTAAGATCTTATAAACGGGGTTATTTGTTCAGAGCTCAATTGTGGAAGAATGTGAAACGTTCCTTATTTTATCTATGTTATCATTCGGGCACAGTGGCTATTGTATTTTTGATTATCATTATTATTTGACGGATTGAGTTTCGCCAATTATCTTGTGGTTCAGCAGAGCTGATAGAGTATTTATGTTAAAGCGAAATGCTAGCCTCCTTGGAAAATTTGCATATGATAAACAAATCCTATGTATCCTATGCTAAATTTGTACGATTGCCGTGGACGATCGTACACAATTAGCATAGGATACATAGGATTTGCTTATCATACGCAAATTTTGCAAAGGGGCTGTCATTTCGCTTTGAAGGGATCAGCTCACCTTAAATTGTGTCTGTTTTTTTGTTTCTTTATGTTCTATAAGGGATAGTAAAAATTTGGAATAGAAAAAGTAGTGTTGAATTTCAATACTCACGGTGGATTGATCGGGCCGAAATGCAAAAAGGGCAATTGTCCTGCCTTGTTTGTATAGGATAATTGCCCTGTTTGCATTTCGGCCCGATCAATCCACCACTTTATCACCCAATATCTTCGTGAGTATTGAAATTGAACACTACTTTTTCTATTCCAAATGTTTATTATACCTTATAGAAAATAAAGAAACAAAAAAAAACAGACACAATTTAAGGTGAGCTGATCCCTTTAAGTTTTCGCGCACTTTCGCATGCGAAAGTACTCCATGTTATTGCAGTTTCTATAGTGGGAAACTAGTGGAATTTTACATAGAGTAAGAAATTTACATACACCTGTGGCGTGTTTTGCATACAACTGCGCGAAAATGGAAAAGTGAACTTGGATGGTACTTTCGCGGCGAATTCGCGCGAAAGTGTAACATAAATACTCGGCCGGCAACGCGCTCAGTTCCTGTTACAAAAAAAATGCGCAAAATCGGAAAATAACTAGCCAGGAATGCGTACAAGTTTCGGAAAACATAGTCGAGAGTTGCGAAGTCAAATCTATACATGAATGTACCTATGTGTCTCTTCGTGTTTTCTGTTGTCAGGTGCGTGTCATGGGGTTTCAGGGCCGGACACAATAAAAACATACCTGTTCTGTTGACAGGTGCGTGTCATGGGGTTTCAGGGCCGGACACAATAAAAACATACCTGTCGATCATATTTCGTTCAATAAATTTTTTATCAGAATTGTGTGATTATGAATCAAAAATCAAGGTCGAGGATCTCTGCTTACCTCAAATTTGTATGTGAAACATTTTGGCATATCGACGGAGATGCTCTGTCATTTTGTGACGTTCTGGCGCCATTTTTTGTATGAAGATATCCCGACAGTTAGAATTAAAAATGTGTTCCGAGGCCGTTTTCACCAACATTTACTTCTGTCAAAAAGGGTACTTCAGTCAAAAGCGCGCGGTACTTCTGGTTTCACCAACATTTACTTCTGTCAAAAAGGTACTTAGGTTAAAGGGATGGGTTCACTACAAAATCACCTTGTTTTTATGCTTTACTTTGATTGTACAAAGGAAAACTTAAACAAAGAGCATAAAAAATATTCCTTGAATTATTCCCTAGGGAAGATATTAGGTAAAAAAAGGTGAGTATTGATCTTTTTCCGATAAAGTTGTACTGCAAGATAAACTAAGGAAGCTAAGAGATATGGCTGAAACACACTGTTTTGAGCAAAATAAACTGTAGTCTTCATCGTTTATTTCACATAAAACAATGAAAAAACAGTGTGTTTCAGCCATATATCTTAGCTTCCTTAGTTTATCTTGCAGTACAACTTTATCGGAAAAAGATCAATACTCACCTTTTTTACCTAATATCTGCCCTAGGGAATAATTCAAGGAATATTTTTTATGCTCTTTGTTTAAGTTTTCCTTTGTACAACCAAAGTAAAGCATAAAAACAAGGTGATTTTGTAGTGAACCCATCCCTTTAAAGGGACGGGCCCATCAAAATAAACCCATATTTTGCATGTTTTTATAATTTGTATAAAGGGGTTTATTATAATATATGTACACTAAATTTTGGCTAGACTTTATCCCGCTGAAATTTTTCGGTGTCGATAAACGCATAAGTATACCGTAGAAGACACACAATTGCACCCTTATTTCCTTACCGCGGCTCCCGAGGATACCTCGCTCTGATTGGGACCCGGGAGACTATCTGTCCATATAGCCATATTCCCCCGGGACACGCGACAAGAAAATAAAGGTGCAATTGTGTGTCTTCTACGGTACACTTATGCGTTTATCGACACCGAAAAATTTCAGCGGGATAAAGTCTAGCCGAAATTTAGTGTACATATATTATAATAAACCCCCTTTATACAAATTATAAAAACCTGCAAAATATGGGTTTATTTTGATGGGCCCGTCCCTTTAAGTACCTTTTTGACAGAAGTACGCTTTTAACACGGGAGGCGTACTTCCACCAAAAAGGTGAAAGTAAGCCTGTACTTCAGTTTTTTCTCCCTTATGAAGACTAATTAACTTAATTTATTTAATTATTGTATGGTTTTTATGGTAAATAAGTTTTGTAAACATTAATTGACAATGATTTCAGTTTTTGGATAACATTTCACATATTAATAAAGTGATTACACGCTTGATTATTTATATATTTCTTGTTTACATGGTAAACAACTTCTAGTAATTACTTAGATGTGTATCATATTCGTTTTAAAACGTAATCTAACTGTTATCCAACGTTTTCCTTCAAAAAAAGTAAATGTTGGTGAAATCCATCAAAAAGCGTGTGGCAGCGTACTTCAGTCATAAATTTACTTAACCTAAGTACCTTTTTGATGGTCAAAAATTTATGACAGAAGTAAATGTTGGTGAAAACGGCCTCCGGTCTTCGACTGGGTCGTTCTCCTGCTCCACCCTCTTATCTGTAAATTCCGTGGTAATTAATCCTGTCGAGACCTTGGGGTACTCTCTGACACCAAACCGAACTGTCCTTTTACATCTATATCCGAAAGGTTGCTTCATCGGCTGTCTCGAAAATTCACCTTCTATTTCGTTTCATTGTCTGTAAAATCCCACGAAATTTATCTTGCAGTCTTTAATTCATAAGTTATCCCATTGTTAGAATTTTCTGTGCCTGTTTGCAATCCTCATCATAAACGTTTAGCAATTATACTTGGAAAAGTACAACTCTTGTTCACCAGCTTACTCTATCATAGATGCCACTTTGATCGAAATAGTACATTTTCCTTACTATCCTATACCTATGAATGTCGTTTAGAAATGATTCACTTAAAATCGCTCACAGTTCGTCGTGCTAATATCGATTTGCGCTATCTCTTTAGGGGGCTAAATGGTTTGACTGGGTTGCGTCCAAGCAAATATATTGTTTTGAGGCCCGAGTTCGGCCGGAATCGTATTTCCAGCTTGCAACGCCGTTCACATGCTCAAATTCCCCGCGGAACCCATTTTTTCACGGGTGTTTAGTTTTTATAGCGCTCTTATTCGTCTGTTTTGTTTGTTTTATCATTTATTTTTTTCTTTGATAATGGCCTTATATTGAAAACTTGCGCGATACATTTGTTGTCGTAATAAATGTAATGTAATGTAATGAGTGACAAAACAAATGGCGTCTGAATGTCTGAATGTCTGAATGCCAGTGACAGTGCGTTCGTCTCTCTAACGCAATCGACCCGAGTTCGATTCCGGCCCGTGACACCTTTGAAACCACCACCAGGCGAGGGAATCATGGGCGATCCCTCCTGGCCCTGCCCGAAGACGTCGAGCAATTTGTCATCTGGAACTCGTCGCCTACTGCTCAGGACCTCTGCGGAACATGTCATAAGTAAACCTTGAAATTGTATTTTGAACTCCCTTGAATAAAGGTGCACGCTCTTGAAGCGTAAAACAAATTTTAAATTTTTTTTTTTAAAAACGACAGAGCATCTCCGCCGATATGCCAAAATGTTTCACATACAAACGTTACAATGGCGCAAGCAGAGGTTCATAATCACACATTTCTGATAAAAAAATTTATTGAAAGACAATCGATACGTATGTTTTTATTGTACCCGACACAAGCACCTGACAACAGAAAACACGAAGAGAAACACGTAATCATACATCCATATATACATTTAACTTCGCACCTCTCGTATATGTTTTCTGAAACTATTGGCGCTTTGTGCGCAGCCCTGGTCAGTTATTTTGGGGCTGAGCGAGGGGGCGCGCGTTGCCGCCCAGCGCTGAGGGACCAAAGATAAGTGGCGAAAGTCAATCCGTCAAACACCTGATTATCATTAATCAGTCCGTGAACACTTTGACAACAGAAATCAAAAACACGAATTGATTAATGATAATCAAAAATAATAGCTACTGTGCCACAATGATAACATACATACAAATAAGGCGCGGTTTACATTCTTTCACAATTGAGCTCTGAACAAGTAACCCCGTTTATAAGATCTTACCTTCACGTTTGCTGATGCATCCGCCTCCACTTGTTTCCTATAAGAAAATTATTAATACATAGACTTTAACTCACCGGAAATCATAAATAATATAGTAAAACACTTGCATGGATGTGATCCCCTGACCTGCTTGCATACACTATATTAGTTCAATTAAAGGATCGCAGTCACTCCAAAATCATCATTTTGCTTCGAGTTTACTTGAATTTAGTAAAGAATAAAGAAAAATACTTTACCAAAACCGAATAATTTGAATTCCAACTCAGGGGGTGAACAAGTAGAAAAGTAGTTCTACTTAACTACCGCGGGATTATGAAACGTGTAGTGGTATGCCTGCAGACCCTTGCAGTATATGTAAAGATATAATATGCAGATATTTGCCGAAATAATTTGCATACTCCCGATCGGGAAGCAGCTGTGAACACGTTTCATAATCCCGCGGTAGTTAAGTAGAACTACTTTTCGACTTGTTCAGTCCCTGAGTTGGAATTCAAATTATTCGGTTTTGGTAAAGTATTTGTCTCTATTCTTTACTAAATACAAGTAAACTCGAAGCAAGACGACGATTTTGTAGTGACTGCGATCCTTTAAGCTGGCGTTGACTGAATTTAAAGGGTTACGGTGCGTGGGTTGAAACGTATACTCGTAGCTCTCGTTGTATGCATGCAACTACTGTTCCATTCAGTGCAAGCAATGCACAGACGAGCGCATCGCATATTGCATGTGAGCTTTTCTGGACCGGCACGTGCTGTTCGCGCACGCTTATCATTAATTTTTTTTCGTGATCCAGGCTGAACTTACCGTAAGCTGCTCACAGACAGCTCCCCACAGCACATTTCTCAACAAATTATCGTTCCATTGTCCACGCTTGCGGTGCCCCCAAGCATCGAGGTAGAGCTGGAAAAAAAAGTTGAAACAAAAGTTAGGAGATGATATGAGGAAAGCTTATTGATTTTTGCTTGAATTAATATCGTGTCAAAAAAGACCTACATCGACGACAGATTCCGCTCTATTTCCAGCATTATTTGGCTCATTTGATGCCCAATTACGGTATGTAATCTTGGGTTCATGATACCACAAACCGCTATTGGTCTCTTTTGGAGCAATGTCGTGGAGTCCAATCCATACTTGCTGGAAATATATTTCGACTCATTGATTACTGAAGTTAGCCTTTTGAAGTACTTTTTTCGCTGTGTCGAATTCTAACTAAAGTTTTTCGTTGTTACGGTTCGTGCCTCAGTGTTTCTCATTTGCCCTACTATTAAAGGAGGAGGGTCACGAGAATGAAGTGCCCAAATGGTTTCCTTTTATCGAAAGACGATGGTATTTAATTCCGAAAGCTTTTAACTGGAAGGAGTAAATCAATATAAAACTACGAATTCTATCAAAATTTTGGATCGTAAAAAATAGTTGATTTCCATAGTGGGCATGCAAATTTTGTGCTGGCTTGCAAAATGACTTGGAAATTTGCATGTTTAGCTTTGAAGTCTACCTTGCATACGATAGGTTATTTTATTTGACTTCGAGTTCTTAGATTAATTAATTCCTCCAAACTAAAGCGCTGAACCTTATAATACTTGTTTTTTGGAAGTTAAACCCATTATCCTTCGATAAAAGGAAACTATTTGAGCACTTCATTCTCGTGAGCCTCCTCCTTTAAAGCGTAAATGGCACCTCTACATATGGGAATCTGTGCCTCTGAATACATATAAAACCTACATGATAGTGCTTGTCGGACTGAAGATACTTCTTTTTGTCCACTTGACGTTCATCGACTTGTTCTTTGTTGTTCCAGAACATTTCTGAAATCTTTGAGAAATCTAAGACTCTACTATAACTACTCTGCACCTCCAATGCCATCGGATCGGTATCTGCTGCCTCTATGTCTACTGATTGTAAGCGATTTCTATTCAAAACTCACCCAAAATTGCATCATTTTCCAGCTGACATCTAATTGTGGCCAGATCGACGTCTTTTCCAAGCTTTTGACATGCAGCTTTGGAAGTCGTATAATTAGCAATTGTGCGGATGACCTATAAAAGTGCGGCGTACATCTTTCACTCAGGAAACCATGTTCTAGATATTATTTGGTTAGGTGACGTTTTGGATCGAGCTACTCTCATGGGCTCGGACGCACCTTATCTCGAGCTACCTATGACACGGAGCACCTGAAAGGCGCTGGTTGAGATAGTTTACTGAGAAAAATACGTTCGCGGTACTTTTTTATTGTATTACTAGATTGGCCCTCTTGGGCATAATCCTTGGCACCATTGCAAGACAAGGCCAACACTGGGATGAAACTTCGTATTTGCATTGGTAAAGGAGCACAAGGTGTTCTACATTTGGGAGATCTATCTTGCCGCCACTGATGAGACTGATGGCATCAGGCATGCTACTTATTCGTGTATCGAACCTTATAACATGTTCCATTAACATTAGTGAATCCTGATAAACATTTTCCTTGTGCATCGACCAGAAATAGAAGCTTGAAAAATATGAATCCCAAGCAGAGATTCTTCATCTGAAATCGCAGTATGAAAGCCGTGTAAATATGTGAGACAAATTCAAACAGCCAATAGATACATGGAAATATTGCATGATATAACACGCTGTACTGAAGACGAAGAAGACTAACAAAGATGAGAGAATCTATGAAAGTTTGAAAGAAAGACTGAGATACCTACTTCGAGACGCATGATCTTAAAGCGAAATACCAGTCGGTTTTTGAAGCGCATCTTCTTACCTATTTATGCTCCAATTTAGCTATATTTTGTATTCTAATTTATGTTCATTTGCATATGCTGTATACGAATGCTGATTGACTCGATGCGTTTCAAAATACGCACGGCATTTCGCTTTAGGTAAACGTAAAGGCTACAGGAATACATTTTGTAGTGCATACGGTTGCGTGCACCGTGCCCCTCCACATCTGTTAAATCAGGCTGCTCACTTTGCATATAAACGTGGAATCGTGCCATCTAATGGGTCGTAAATACGCTTGTTCTATTGCTGTTCACATAATAAAACAACAATTGTGGCTGTCTGCAGATTCAAAAACCACCAAGAAAAAGCGATAAACGAACTTTTTGCTGAATTACAAAATGTTATGTTTTCTAGGCTCCATAAAAGAGCCTATGTGATTGCTTGGAAATAGCAAAATAATTAAATTATAGCAAAAAAGACTTAAATTTTAAATTAAATTAAATCTTAAATTAAATTAAATAAACATAAAAGCGCAAAAATTGATTCCGACTCCCGTACCTGGCCGAACCGTTTAGTTCTAGTTATAAAGAACTGCTTTATGCCCAGATTTTTGAAACTCTTTTGTGCAAGTCAACTGAGGGAAACTTTTTTTGACGTGGGCCTGTGTCGATGGGGCCCACCAAACCATATTTATATTTTCTTCATAATTTCTATAACTATATCTACTATATAATATAATACAATTTTTTTCTATTATATATAGTTATATTTTTCTATTTTTCTATTATATATAGTTAATTTCTTCATAATTTCTATAACATATAAATGTGCAAGCATGCCATCTAATTGGTCGTAAATACGCTTGCTCTATTGCTGTTCACGTAATAGAACAACAATTGCGACTAACTGCAGATTCGAAAATTTCTATAACATATAAATGTTGATACATCTGTTTCATTCTTTCCCTCCATATTCATATTGAACAGTAAAAAGGCAACATTGATTTATTCACAACATCGGTAGTATTTAGTTGTTCACAGCAGCTTCTTTGCATCAAGTTCACAGACACACGCTGCAGTAGTGTTGACGCATGCGGCATTTTGCTTGTCAAGACAAAGACAATATACAGGGCTCCATTCGTATTCAACACCCTGAATATTGGCTAATTTTGGAAAGTTATTCATGTATAGCGCTTCCATTTTTCATTTCTAATTAAAAGAGTATTTATATTGTCAACAATCAGATTGTGAAGCGTAAAAATGTCAACGTTCATAAAGCTCACAAAGATGCAGCCCATGCTGGGACCAGGAGCATTAGCCTTCCATGGCATGAAGTTTGCATTTCGCACATAAGCTGGGCCTGGGTACCTATGTATAGAGGAAGCGTGTGTGTGGTCAACTTATATTTGAACCATGTGTTTTAAGGGTCAGAACAGGAGAGAACAACTCTAGTGTAATTTTCTCAAATCATACAACACGCATAAAAATTAGATTTTTTTTGTATAACACGAACTTCGCCAAGGAGAATCAGGTGGAGAAATAAAAAATAGATGCTACCTGGAGTGCCCCTATGAGTCAGGCCCACCAACTTGAACTTGTGTTTATTACTTGTTCATAATTTGTGTTTATTATAATATATACAAACTATGTTTCAGCCGGATTCACCACCGTGAAACTTTTCAAGTAAGTTTTGCTAGAGGTGTATGCTGTATGCAGTACGAAAAAAATCGCATCCTTATTTCCTCATTGTGTGTATCCCGAGGCTCTTTTTGTCTCACTTATGCATATGGACATGGTTATACTTATACAGTAAGCCACCCGCGGAGACAAGATAAGAAAATTGCTTTTGCAATTGCTTTTTCAATTGCAAGGGTGCAATTGATTTTCTGTACTGCATATTCTCTAGCAAAACTTACTTGAAAAGCTTCGGGTAAAGCCGGTTCAAACTTCAAACTCCGTTAGTGTATATTATAATAAACACCCGTTGTACAAATTATGAACAAATAATAAATACAAGTTGATGGGCCTGACCCTATAATGCTGGGAATCCTTGCTATAAATGACCCTGCTATAAAGTTGAAATATTTACCACCATTTGACCTTCTTAGTTTCAAAGTTGTAGCCTCCACCGATCCAGAACCGCGCAGGACCGTTGTTTTCGCAAAGCTCAGGCACGCGTAAAAAGTTTTCTCCAATATGTAAGCAGCAGAATTTGTCAGTGCTCAAATGCGTTTTCATTAGCTTGTTTAACCTTGCAAAAAGTTGTTTTCTTCTTTCGAAAATACTTGTACGGTGCGCATTCCTAGACGTGGACAGTAGACGACTCTGCAATCCACTGATGAAATCTCTGGAGCATTGGAAACTCCTTGTTCGTTAACCTCGATATGTACTGCGTAGAGTTTTCCATCAAGTTGTCCACGACGTACATTACCTAAAGATTGGGTTGAATTGTGACTATGTTCTATTGAAGCGTTAGCGCTGAGGACCACAGACTCACGTCGAAATATAGCCCCTGTACAAAAGGGAGCGTATACCCAAAGTCAAAATCAACGTCAATGTAAAATACACCCCCTTTTTTGATTGAAAAGTCGTCTTCACCCATTAGTACAAACCAACACTATATTTATATTGTTAATTTTCGTGGGCCGATCCTCTAAACAATACCAATAGGTAAATAAACAAATATAAGTCCTTACTAAAGCCTTCCGATGCATTCTTGACCGTGTTTTCCGGTGACGGTTTATGTGGGCACATGCTGGAATCCTTCTCTTGGAATGCGTTCAGTTGATAAAACTGTTCTACTTCCGGGGGTGTTGCCTGTAGTCTAATCGAACATATCAGATCACCTAAACTATGCACAATTTTATGGTAAGGTTTTCGTTCGCAATGTAGTTGAATTCCTAGACGTGTGTAGATGTGCTACAGTTTAAACAAGACGGGTTCCGTCGGAAGTGGCTGTTCGAGAAAAAATGTTATCGCTATCGTACATGCAAATTTAAAGATAACGATAGCAGATATTTCTTTTGGAAGGCTTCAGAGCGTTCGAATAAAAACGTACCTGCCAAGAATGGTTTGTCTCCTTCAATTGGCTCTGCAATGAAACAAACATTGTCGTTAGTACACCTTCATTTAATTTAGGCAAGTGTAAATGACGTCAGACATGGGGATCTCAAGTCCCCGGCCTTACCGTATAGGCTATAGTACTATGGTAAGTAGAGAGAGGGAGAGAGAGAGAGTGAGAGAGATAGAGAGAGCAATGGAAACGAGAGAGTCTTTACTTGCCCTTGTGCAAATTATCCATTTCATGGGCGCAATTTTTTATTTATTTATTAAATACAATTGCCTCATCCGCCACAGGCCAAGGCATTACTCTCTCGTTTCCGTAGCTCTCTCAACGTAGCCTATACAGTAAGCTCGGGGAAAAATGTGCACAATCGTACCGCCAAAGTAGAATCCATAGCAGAAACTCTCTGTGTATGTGTAAGCCATGCATTGGTAAGCACACGATGCGACACGTAATTCTGTTGGTTGATCGTTACCATAGGGCTTCTTGTCGATACGATTAAAGACGAATTTGCCATCAATTAAGATTAACTAAATTGCCAAGAAATATGGTCAGAGAGTAGTCATAATGCATAAACTTATTCTTTGCTAAAACTTTACACTTTCATATAGATGAGTGTTGACAACAGCAATCAGTAAGTGGGTGTAAACACGCAATCGAAGAGATTAGCGCAGCTAGCTAATAATGCATTACCTACCAGTAACCCAGAAAGAAGAAGGAAATCATTGAAGTTACCCATTTGTCTGATTTTCTCTTTTCGATAAACATATAAAACCCTGCAATAGCCTAGAAAGCTGATTGTGTGAATCTTCCCGTTGCTATCTACGGCAATACATAAGATATAACAAGATACGTGAGACGGTGACACATTCAAACACAGACGCTTTGAGCCGTCAAAACTGTAGATTGGCGAAAAGGTCCGTGAACCTGTTACCGTAAAGAAAGCAAAACGTATGAGCTATGTGTTATGTGGGTCCCAGGCTTCCAAATGTGTGGGTTTTGGTGCTTTTGATCCGTCCCTCCCTGTTGTGACCATGGTAGTGTCAAACTAAATTTCAACTTCTTGCTCAGATACCAAATTCACCCGACATTTCAACTTCCTCTGTTGTCATCAGCCACACGAAGTGAGCCCAATATGGGACAAGCAAGATTATGGGACGTATAAGACGACCATGATAGCCAGTTCAGTACAGTAATCTGCATGCATTTAGTAAGGCCAATTCCAACGAGAAAACCTATAAGCCTAACATACTAATTACCCCACTCTCTTTCACATTTTTCTATATATGACGTTGACATTGATTACTCCCGTTTAAAATAGCCAGCCATAGCCAGGAATCTATTGCAATTCTCACGTCAATTCACGTATTTTTTGTATTGGGCGTGGCAAATGCATTATGGGGTTTCCGAGTTTCAATTCGGAGTGATTCTGTCAGTACTACCGTATTTCTGCACGAAACCTGCATATATAATATGAAAAATAAAAAAAGTGTTCTAGTGTAGTTCCAATATACTGTACATTTTCCCCATACTTGGAAACAAGGGAAACCCCATTATTGGCCAATCAGCGCGAATGGGCGTGACAAGTGCGATAGATTTCCGGCTGTCGAGGGCTATGGTAAACTGCTGGTTACTGTATGAATGTTGCACCTGGGAATTGGAAAAGTATTGCATCCTACTTTATAAGACGCAGAGAATCAGACGGAGTCGTCTACACTAGGGGTTACCTGAAATGGGCCTTAAAGGAGGAGGCTCACGAGAATGAAATGCTCAAATAGTTTCCTTTTATCGAAAGATGATGGTATTAAATTCCGAAAGACATGCTTTACAAAGCAAAGACTTTTAATTGGAAGGAGTAAATCAATATAAGACTATGAAGTCTATAAAAATTTTGGATCGTAAAAAATAGTAGATTTCCATAGTGGGCATGCAAATTTTGTGCTGGCTTGCAAAATGACTTGTAAATTTGCATGTTTAGCTTTGAAGTCTACCTTGCATACGATAGGTTATTTTATTTGACTTCGAGTTCTTAGATTAATTAATTCCTCCAAACTAAAGCGCTGAACCTTATAATACTTGTTTTTTGGAAGATAAACCCATTATCCTTCGATAAAAGGAAACAATTTGAGCACTTCATTCTCGTGAGCCTCCTCCTTTAAACCTTAAACAACATCAACACGTTACGCAATTTTTCCTAGGCGTGAGTCTTCTTTG
This sequence comes from Pelodera strongyloides, assembly GCA_036852015.1. Lineage (NCBI taxonomy): Eukaryota > Metazoa > Nematoda > Chromadorea > Rhabditida > Rhabditidae > Pelodera > Pelodera strongyloides. The sequence continues at coordinate 208,534 of JAANDG010000140.1, read as the reverse complement.
AACCTTGCCGCCCGCCCCGCACACTTTCCGTATATTACGATGTCCGCTAAATTGCGAGTGAGGAAACACACATTGACGCTGCATCCGCAACGGGCAATTATTTTGTAATTGTTTCGGTCTATAATATTATGTCCCGTATTTTGTCTGTTTGAGTATTTGTACACTTGCCTTTCATCCTGCCTGGGAGCCTGGGACCCCGACAACTGTTAGTATACATATTTGATTTTCTCATTTTGAATTCCTCAAGATGAAAGGGATGAAAATAAATGGGTGCCACGTTGCCTAATGGGGTTTCCATGTATGCCAAAAATAACTGTGCGTTCCCTTCCAAGTATACAAAAATTTACCGTATTTTCCCCGAATTGAATATTTGACATGAGAAATTACATGGGTCTCGCGAAGTCGTAAAATACGGTAAATTTGTCCGGATACTTGAAAACCCCATAATAGCCCGTATTCTCGGGCGCACGGAAATTTTCCGTCGCGGAACATGTTCCGTGTAGTTTGTAGCCTGCAAATTTCCGTTCGGCCAAACGGAATTTTTTTCCATCCAAAAATTTTCCCTTCGGGTTTTGTGTGGGAAATCACGACGGAAATTTTCCGTTCGTTTATTTTTACTTTATTTCTTTTGTAAATTTTTGATATTTGTTTTTCTTTCACCATTTTTATTTTTAAAGAATAATTTTCGTTAAATATACAATTCGTTAATGAAAAATTAAGCACATATATGCTAGAAAATTGCTATAACTCTTTAAACAAAGAACAAATTTGTTAAGTTATATATAAAAACAAAAAAATATTATGATATAAACTCAAAATGTGAAAGAAAATTAATGGTAAAGTCAAAGTGTTAAACTACATGGAACAGTTTCCGTTCGATTCGCATTCTGGCACCCATCCAGAGCGGAATCAGTTCCGCAGCGGAAGATTTCCGTGCGGATATTTTCCCGGAACATGTTCCCATTTTTGAAGTTCCGTGCAGCCCGAGAATACAGGCTAATGTCTCCGTGCGGAGGGAGATTAATGACTAAGTTTTATATTCCAAACGTTTATTCGCCCTTTTAGAAAGTAAACAAAATAATAAAACGGTGACTATTTATAACATAGCAACTCTATCTCTTTATGCCCGGCAAGTTTGAGCTGACAAATTGCTCGGTCTTCAGTCTTGGGCCTCGGGCGAGGAGAAATCGCCCAAGATTCCCTCGATAACAATAAACTCTAGAATTGAACAGTATCATATGAAAATGTTTCTGAGGTTTTCAGTATAGTAGGTGACTAGATTTCCATTTTTTCTGCGTACTTTGCGCAGATCGCAATGTAGTGAATCTTTTCCATATGCACATCTACACTTTTCATTCATTCTTTCTTCCAATTCTCAATTAGTTGAACAGTAATGGTAACATTTATTTATTCACAAAATCGGCCGTAGTTAGTCATATTTAGTTGTTCACAGCAGCTTCATCGCATCAATTTCACAGACACACGCTGCAGTGGTGTCGACGCATCCATTTTGCTTACTATTCTTAGGACAAAGACAATATTCATTTCTCCATTTGTATCCGGCACCCTGAATATTGACTCATTTTTAAGAGTTATTTTTAGCAAAATTACATACTCGTTTCTAATTAAAAGAGCACCTACCCTACGGATACGGGTCTACGTAAATGATCAACTTTGTCGTAAACTACTAAATTCGCATGTCAGTCAAACAATGTCAATTTTCATAAAAACTCACAATGGTGCATCCCAGGTCAGCAACAGGAGGAACCTCCCATGGCATGAAAGTGGAATTTTGCACAAATTCTGGGGACCTGTAGTATATATATATATATATATATATATATTTAAATTTGAACGAAATTCAGATTCAGAATGGATAATTGTCCAGTGTCTTTCCAACGTTCTCAAACCGAATTTCGAAAATCGTTGATGGTACTTTTCCTTCGAATTTTTCTGTGGGGAAATCAATGTGCATTATCACACGATGCAAACATCAAATGGTCTATTGCGTGCTAATAAAACAAAAATCACAAAAAATGGCAGTTTTACATGACTATTGAAATTATATATTGCAAATTCAAATAGCGAATGTTTGTTATAAAGTGAAATGTTTACCACTAGACGATCTTCCTGTCCTGGGGTTCACTTTATAGCCTCCACCAATCCAAAACTGTGCAGGACCGTTGTTTGCAGTATTCACCAGGTCTTAATCGCAAGGGTCAGGCTCACGTAAAATTTTTTGTAAAAAAGGCTCACGTAAAAAAGTTTTCAAGTTTTCTGACAATGAGGAAGAAACAACAAAACTTACACAATATGTAAAACGGATGTGCGTAATACGCGAAATTAAAAAAAAGTTTTTTTTTTGTTCTGTAAACTGTAGTGAGAACCCGAAAACGTGTTTGCAGGCTCAGAAACTAATTTTCAAGCTCAAACTGCCGCTCTGATCTTTTTTTGCAAATAACTTCCCAATTTGGCATAGTATGCAAACAGAATTTCGCAGCCATCTTTAAGTACTTGGACTCTGGGAGATTTATCAACTGGGGAAAACGTTTTGTACGTGGGTCTGAGCCATTAACCTTGCAAAAAATTGTTTTCTTCTTCCGAAAACACTTGTACGGTGCGCATTCCGAGACGTGGACAGTAGTCCAGTCTCCAGTCTACTGATGAAATTTTTGCGGCATCGGAAACTCCTTGGTCGTTAACTTCTGTACGTACCGCGTAGAATTTTCCACCGAACTGTCCACGACGTACGTTATCTAAAGATTTATTTTGAATTATGAATTGCGTTTCTGTTGAATTGAAGCGCCAGGGGCCAGGGTGGAGGGACCTCAAAGTCAAAACTGCGGCAAAGCAGCAATCTTCATTGAAAATTAGTTGGTATATACTACATTAATCTCTCCTTATTGTTAGCAAAATTATAAATAAATAAATGATATTAAAGAACCCCTTAGAAAAATAAAAATAAGTAAAAGTTCTTACTAAAGCATTCCGATGCATTTTTGACAGTATCTTCCGATGTTGGTTCATGTGAACACAGGGTGCAATTCTGCTCTTGGAATATATCCAGTTCGTAGAAATGTTCTACTTCCGGGCGCGTTGGCTTCACTCTAATAGCACAAGTTAAATTGCCTGAAATATACACCATTGACTAGTTTATGGAGTAGGGTAACGTGGCCTTCCAAGCGGTTTATGTGTGTGTTATCGGATAATATATTGCAAAGTTAACATATATTGCTTTTTCTTCGGCAGACATCTCGAAATTGGAATTTCACACCACATCATAAACGCACCTGACAAGAATCGTGTACCCAGGGATGGGTTCACTACAAAATCACCTTGTTTTTATGCTTTAGTTTGATTGTACAAAGGTAAAATTAGACAAAGAGCATAAAAAAAGATTCTTGAATTACTCCCTAGGGGAGATATTAGGTAAAAAGGGTGAGTATTGATCGATCTTCCGGTAACATGAGTAAAACAAGAAAAACTAGAGAAACTAATAGGTATGGCTGAAACACACTGTTTTGAGCAAAATAAACTGCAGTTTTCATCGTTTATTTTACTTAAAACAATGAAAAAACAGTGTGTTTCAGCCATATCTCTTAGATTCCCTAGTTTTTCTTGTTTTACTCATGTTACCGGAAGATCGATCAATACTCACCCGTTTTACTCAATATCTTCCCTAGGGAGTAATTCAAGAAACTTTTTTTATCCTCTTTGTCTAATTTTACCTTTGTACAACCAAACTAAAGTATAAAAACAAGGTGATTTTTATGCCGCATTGTTGCATAAGTAAAAAAATGAAATCCGTAGTTCGTGCAAACCATCCATATCATCATATAGATCTTTTCATGGCGAGAATTTCTCTCAAAAAATATAATTTTGGGCGTACTCCAAAGGTGCAAAGGACGTTACGGCGTCTTGAAGTTAGGCAATTGCGAAGTTTAGTATAGTTGAAGGCGTACGCTGGGACCAAAACAGCTCATTCGAGCGCACTACAAGACGCCGTAACTTCCTTCGGAGCTCAAATTTTTTCTTAGAAATTCTCGCCATGAAAAGATCTACAAAACCATATAAATGGTTTGTGCGAACTCTGTATTTCATTTTTTGACTTACAATTTGGGTCAAAATTAATATAATTATATACTTTTTTATTCTTTATGCTGAAAAACAATCGTACCGCCAAAGTAGAACCCATAGCAGAAACTCTCTGTGTATGTGTAAGCCATGCATTGGTAAGCACACGATGAGATACGTAATTCTGTATGTTGATTGCTTCCATAGGGCTTCTTGTCGACGCGATGAAAGACGAATTTGCCATCGATTAGGATTAACTAAATGTTATTATAGATTGGGGATGGCAGCATTAATAAGAAATTACGAGTAGCTAATTAATAATAATTAGGACCTACCAGTAATTCAAAAAGAAGAAGAGAGCCATGGAAGCGATCCATTTGTCTGATTTTCTCTTTTTTTGTTGAACAGTCAAAGTCCTGTGAAGGCCAAGAAAAATGATTATCTACATGATTATCTACTATAAGGTGCAGCAAAGTTTCAAGTGGAATTGCAGAAACTACAGTGCGTTCAACAAGTATATAGACAACCCAAAAATTGAATAAAACTGAGCTAGACATTCCCTCGTTAACACCAAATTGAGCATTGAGAAAAACAAATATTTTATTATTTTCAGCGCAAGAATAGCAATGCAAAAATAGGTCAAATTACTACGCCACTGAAAAAAATGGTTGCCGCTTTTCGATAACGGTCTCTGGATAACCTTATGGCGAAAACTTCTGTAAAAAAAAAATAACTTTTTTTGGCGCACTCCGAAGGATGTTACGACGTTCTCACATTCTCACAAAGGTCGATTCTCACAAAAGACTATTCCAGAGATAACATCGTATTACAGAAACTTCAATACATCATAACTTTATTTGGAGTGAGCTAGCAAGATATTTTGTACAGAACTTTTGCCATGAAAAGTTTGCGACGAATACTGAGGGCTCACTAATGGGATCGGAACGAGTAGCCAGTAGCAACTTGATAGATAGCAACTTAGCAACCCCGCTATCCCTGGTCAATCTGCCGTTTTAACAACACCGGGGGGCTGGAATTGGTCCTCGTTCTCACGGGACCCATCGAGATCGATAAGAAAATAATAGAGAAACGAAACCCATCATAACATTCTAAGTATTATTTCTAGGGAATGGCTTTACAATACCAGGGTATTTATTAGAGAGTATTTGGCTGAGTGAGTGTGTTGTCAATTTACGCTACGAAATCGAAAAATAAATATTCCCGCCGTTTATTTCTGTCTTTTGTTGCATTGTTTTCAGTATCCATTTTGGAAATATTCCGAGAGCTCGGGGGCTCGGAAATCGATCTCGGAAAGCACCTCTTAATCGAGCCATCTCGGAACGTTAAGAAACGATTCCGAGATAATATGGCCTCCAGAACGGGCTATTTGTTGCAAAAGTCATGGCTAGCGGGTTGCTATCAAGTTGCTACTGACTACTTGTCGCGCTTCTCTTGGAACTTGGACGCATCTCCAGTTTTTAGAAAACGGCCTATTTACGAAGGTAGATCAAGGATGTAGAATTCTGAATTACTTTCCCTGCCTTCTAAAGACAGTTTTTGTATAAGGCAAGCACAGTTCCCTTGAACGTGCACCTAGTGGTCCGGTGGTGTAGGGGTAGTGTTCTCGCTTACTAACAAAGCTGCCTCGTCGATTCATGCTATTGTACTATTTTTTTTTGCAAAACTTTTTTTTTTGTATTTTGTCTGCAGACTATTGAAATACTAGTTTAATAACAATGTAGATGAACATAGAAAGGCGTAGATGAACATGGAAAGGCTCATAACAAAAAGTGATACCTGGGAATGAGCATTTCTTGTGCATTTTTCTTGCAATTCACAAATGGTGGAAGACCGTAATTCACCAATTCTCCAAATTCACGAAATAGAAATGATCTATAATGAGCCTTTTTGTGTTCACCTACATTATTGTTAAACTAGTAGTTCAATAGTTTGCTGAAAAGTTTTGCAAAAAAATTGTATATATAGCAGGAATTGAACCAGGGACCTTTGGCTAGTAATCGAAAACACTACCCATACACTACCATACCACTCCACGTAGGTTCTTCAGGGCACTATGAACCGTTTGCCGTCCTTTTTTGTGATAACTTTAGTTGTACAAAGTTTTATAGTTTCGGCATTCGAATTTCACTAGAAACTTTGCTCATCGGATGTAGTTTATTCTATCACGACGATAGAAAATCAGGCAAATGGATCCCTTCCATGTACTTCTTCTTCTTTTTGGATTACCGGTAGGTCCTACCTACTAACTAGCTATTATTATAATTATGGGTCAATAAAATATTATAATTATAATTATTGTTACTGCTACTTTCTTCCATTTGCCTTTTAACATCACATTGGAGGATTGATGCTGTCATCTTCATTTAGTTCGTTTAGTTAATCTTAATCGATGGCAAATTTGTATTTCGTCTTATCGACCCTAACCCCTACGGACGCATTCAACCTACAGAATTATGTATCGAATCGTGTGCGTACCAATGCATGGCCTACACATACACAACTAGTTTCTGCTATGGATTCTACTTTGGCGGTAGGATTGTAAAGATTTTAAATGACATCCATAACGTCTAATGGACTTCACTTTTTTCATAATACAATAATAATAATAATAATAATAATAATAATAATAATAATAATAATAATAATAATAATAATAATTGTGCGTTTGCCCCTTATTTTGGAGCTGCTAATTGTCTTTATTCCTTGCAGAACCGATTGAAGGAGATGTACCATTCTTGGCAGGTGCGTTTATTATGTGGTGTCGTATGCCAATTTCGCGATGTCTTCCGAACGGAAAAGCAATTTATGTTGTCTTTACCTTTGCCTGTACGATAGCAGCATAGTTTCTGGCACAGCTGGGTCCGACTCTTGTTTAAAATAACTTGTTGTTTCGCAACAACGGTACAAAAGGCCGAGGCGGTTTGAATTTTCGCTGCATATGATACTCAGCCAAGACAAATGCACATTGCGAAGTTTGTTTGCCTAAAATCTTCATTGACGAAGGTATCCTTATGTGTGTATGGACCACTGGTGTAAAACAGCAGTCATGACCAACGAACAAAGAGAGTAGGAAAGCTAATCACGTAGCGTAGTGGCATAATGTCGAAAACACAGACTTATAACGCTTGGAAGGCCATGTTACCGTTCCCCATAAACTAGCCCCATGGACCCCACGGAGCATATTTCAGGCAATTTGTCTTGTACTATTAGACTGAGCCCAACGCCCCCGGAAGTTGCACATTTCTACGAACTCAATATATTCCAAGAGCAGAATTGCACCCTGTGTTTGCATGAACCGTCGTCGGAAGATACTGTCAAAAATGCGTCGGAAGGCTTTAGTAAGAACTTTTACTAATTTTTTCTTTATTTTTTTTTTCAAAAAGATTGTTTAATATCATTTATTTATTTATAATTTGGCTAACAATACGGAGAGATTGATTATACATTTTACGTTGGCGTTGGATGATATATGTTGGCTGTCTCTATTGTATGTGGGCTAAATTTTGATGTAAGCCTTTGAGGTCCACCCCCCCTGGCGCTTAACTCAACAGGGCCATAATACAACATAAATCTTCAGGTAACGTACATCGTGGACATCTCGGTGGAAAATTCTACGCGGTGCGTACAGAAATTAACGACCAAGGAGTTTCCAATGCCGCAGCTATTTCAGCTACAGAATGCAGACATCAGTACTGTCCAAGTCTTGGAATGCGCACTGTACAAGTGTTTTCGGAAGAAGAAAACAAGTTTTTGCAAGGTAAAATTCTCAGGCCCACGTACAAAAAATATACCCATTTTTCGTGATGAATCTCCTTGAGTCCAAAGTGCGCAACGATGGCTGATCTCTTCGCATAATATACAAAATTGGGGAAGACATTTCAAAAGAAGAGCCTCAGAAATGAACCGCAGTTTGAGATTGAAAATTAGTTTCTGAGCCTGAAATATAAGGTGTTGTATAGAAAAATGCTTTTGATATTGATTCATCAATGTTTCCATATACTTCTGGTCTCAACCATGTTCAGAAACTCGTTTTAGGCTATTTTTGGGTGCTGACTCTGGTATCTGGTTGTGGGTCTGCTTTTGCTAAGCACGCATTCCAGTTGGGCAAAATAGGCAAATTTAGGGAAATAATCACTTCGAGTTTCTTTCTCATTATCAGAAAACTTGGAAACTCAGAAATTCTTTTTTTTTACGTCAGCCAGACCCTTGCGATTAAGACCTGGTGAATACTGCGAACAACGGTCCTGCACAGTTTTGGATTGGTGGAGGATACAAAATGGTGCCCAGGAATATCACCTGGTGGTAAATATTTCACTTTATAACAAAGATTCGTTATTTGAATTTTCAATATATAATTTCAAAATCATGTAGAACGGCCATTTTTTGTGATTCTTGTTTAATTAGCACGAAATAGACCAGTTGATCCTGTCCTGTGATCATGTGGTCTCCCCACAGAAAAATTCGAAGGAAAAGTACCATCAACGATTTTCGAAATTCGGTTTGAGAACGTTGGAAAGACACTGGACAATTATCCATTCTGAATCTGAATTTCGTTCAAATTTAAATATATATATATATATATATATATATATACTACAGGTCCCCAGAATTTGTGCAAAATTCCACTTTCATGCCATGGGAGGTTCCTCCTGTTGTTGATCTGGGATGCACCATTGTAAGTTTTTATGAAAATTGACATTTTTTGACTGACATGCGAATTAGTAGTTTTACGACCTGGTTGAAGTTGTTCATTTACGTAGACCCGGTGCTCTTTTAATTAGAAACGAGCCTGTAATTCTGCTATAATAACTTTTAAAAATGAGTCAATATTCAGGGTGTGGAATACAAATGGAGAAATGAATATTGTCTTTGTCTTGACAAGGAACAACCAAATGCCGTATGCGCCAACACCACTGCAGCGTGTGTCTGTGAAATTGATGCGATGAAGCTGCTGTGAACAACTAAATGTGACTGACTACGGTCGATGTCGGGAACAAATAAATGTCACCATTTTACTGTTCAACTTATTGAGAAAAAGGATGAAATAGATGTATTGATGTGCATATGTAAAAGATTCACTACATTGCGATTACGCAGGAAAATGGAAATTTAGTCAATACGGAACATCTCAGAAACATTTTCATATGATACTGTTCAATTCTAGCGTTTATTGTTGTCGAGGGAATCATGGGCGATTTATAATGTATCCAAACGTTGTTTAATGCGGATTCACGGCGCTAAAGTTTTTCAGTGTCGATAGTCGATATTCGGAGAACCCTATCATAGGCAAAACACACTTGCACACTTATTTTCTTAGCGTGTGTCCCGAGGGTTAAAATGTTAAAAAAGGTTAAAGCTAGGATTGTTCTTCAGGGCACCGAAGGTGTCCCTGCAGTCCGCTCTCGTCTACCAAAGTAGGGCGCTCCAGAGAATAGGCCATCTTTGATTACAGAATGGGTGGCCAGCCCTGACCAAGAAGCCTTATTTTCTTAGCGTGTGTCCCGAGGGTGCCCAGGTTCCTCCTGATTTATTCGTGCGGTGATCACTGTTTGGTGAAAACAAATTTGTTTTCTTGTGACACTTGAGCTATTTATGGAGTAGCGATGATCAGGCGCAGGCGATGCCGGGTCGTAAAAATCACATTAAAATACTTAATTGGGCACAAAGCTGTACCATTGCACAGCAGCCGCGCCCAGAATAAATAAAACATAGCAGAAATATACCGCTCGCTCGCGAAACTTTTCGTAGCGTTGATCACAGTATAATGTAAATCAAATAAATCAAGAAAAAATATTTTACGCCACGAGAGCATGCTCCTTTTTTCAAGGTTATTTCAATACATTGTTCAAGTACATGACTTGATCGTAGGGGTCCTGAGCATTAGGCGACGAGTTACTGAGGACAAAATTGCTCGACTTCTTCGGGCTAGGATCAACATTGATCGTCCACGTTCCCTCGAATTGTGGTGGTTTCAATTTTTTTCACGGCCTAGACTCGAACCCGGGTCGAGTGCTTTAGAGGCAAACGCGCTAGCCTTTTACACATTGATTCATCTTCCCCTCCACATGTGTAAATAAAAGTATAAAAGGTAGCATTTATGCAACATCTATGAACAAAATAGATAACATCGATGATGATTTCGGTTCAGTGTTGTTCCTTCGTTTACAGTAGTTTCTTCGCGTCAATCTCACATACACAAACTGCAACATTGGTCATGGCTGTTGTACCATCAACAGAGGGTGCACAAATAGTAGGTCCCCACCCCATGTCGGTGCCTTGCTGAAAGTCATTTCGTTAAAATCTAATTAATACAGTAACGTATCGTATCAATCTTACTATATAAAGGAGAAAGGCCAGAAAGGTTTGTTTGTTCCAATGATGGCAACGAAAATTAGAATATCTAACATCCCGCTTTCGGGTATAAAAGGAGAGTAGTAAGTCAGTGTTGAGCAAACTAAGGAGATCATCGGTCATTACTTTTTCTATAAACGGGCCAACTTATCGAAACTCTTCAAAATTGGAGCAATTTAATCTTATCATATAAACCTTTGAAGATACGTTTCAGGCGATACTTTTCATAAAAGTATAATAATATGCCCATTTTTCGTAGTATAGCGGTGTATCGCTTTTGCCATCTGGTTTTAGATATGTATATAAGCAAACAACAATTATGTTAAAAGTGTCAACTTGCTCACGATAATACAGTCCTTATTCGCGGAAGTATACGTCCACGGAGGCGGGTAATTTGGGTCCGTCACAAAATCTGGGTACCTGACAATGATGTGCGGATATACACTGGTCCTCAGGCGTGCAGCGCGGAAATGCGTAGCCGCGTCCGTGGGAAAAGATTGCAAATGTGCATTGAAAAATTGGAGAGACAGATATTTCCGCGGACGCGGTACGCATTTGCGCGCTGCATGCCTGAGAAAGTAGTAGTGCGTCATTTCAGTTCGATGATCATAAAAACTAACGTAGAGAAAAAATAATTACTATTGAGAAAAAGTCAAATTACTCAAAGAATAAGTCAGGGAAAGGAATCCCGGCTTGAGATTGAAGAGTAATATTACCACCAGACAACTTTGGCAGGGGATACGTAGCTTCCTCCGATCCAAAAGCGCGCATCGCTACCGTTGTTCGCAGTCTTCACCAGGTCTTAAATGAATTATTTGTATCTTTTTTTTGTCTCCAGCTTTTCGCCAAATTGCTTTGGGAAAGAATCGTTGGCGCTGATGATGATTTATTTCTGTTTTATTTCCCATATTACGTTACTCTTTTTAATACATAGTTTACCTTTTAAATACGCCCTTTCTTTGTCCGAAAACACCTGTACAGTGCGCATTCCAAGACTTGGGCAGTAGATGTTTCTGCAGTATACTGCGCGGGAATTTGGTGCCTTCACCAATGTATCGTTAACACGGATCACCACTGCGTAGAATTTGCTATCGAGCTGTCCACGATGTACGTTATCTAAATATGGGTTGCAAAATATAACTATAAGTGCACCGCACAATGCGTAACACAGAATTACTCATAATCAATCGATGGATATGACGTGAGGATCCCTAACGGACCGAAGAGCCCTAACGGGCACTTCTAAACTGGTGTTATATATGTAGAAAACGCAAAAAACGTCATATCCATTGAGTGATTATGAGTAATCACGCCGATTGGTACCTTATTAAAAAGTTTACGCTTCTCCGTTAGTATCTCGCTTCCCCTCTCTCTCTCCCTCTCTCTCTATCTCTCTCACTCTCTCTCTCTCACTCTCTCTCTCTCTCACTCACTCACCCACTCACTCTCTCTCTCTCTCTCCTTCCTTCGTTCCTGCTCGTCCGTCGCCTCTCTCATTGTATTCGCTGTATCTCAAAATCCACACTTCTCTTTTCCTCGCCTCACCTGTTTTTCTCGTGCTTCAAAACCTTCCTCTCCCTTTATTTCTCTCTTCTCTATTGCTTCCCACTAAATTTTCTGTCCCTTCCCCTCTCTTCTCCCTCTCTCTCCCCCACTCTAGCATTGTAAGGTTGTAAGGAAACAATATTGCAGGCAAGGAAACAATCCCACTGATTTATCTTGAACAAAAAAACATAAACATATGTTATTACCAAAGCCTTCAACTGCATTCTGGACAGTATCTACTGATGCCGGTTTCTGTGAACACAGGCTGCAACTCTCCTCTTGGATTATATTGAGTTCGTAGAAATGTTCCACTTGCGGACGTGTTGCCATCAGTCTAATAGTACAAATTAAATCGCCTAAAATATGCACCATTTGGTTAGTTCATGACGATGGGCACCGCCAAGCGGTGTGTGTTTCTATGTTAGCGACGTTCTCGTTTCAGCGAGAATCGGACCCAGTTGTGCCAGAAACTATGCTATCGTATATGTAAAGGTGAAGATAACATAGACTGCTTTTCCCTTCGGCAGACATCTCGAAATTTTCATTCCACACAATAAACGCACCTGCCAAGAATGGTATATCTCGTTCAAATCGTTCTGCAAAGGAATAAAGACAATTAGCATCATCAGACTATGCATGTGACGATGTGACTATGCACCAGGTCACGCTAAGGGATAAACGCTTAATTTTATTTTTATTTTTGTATGATGAAAAGTGTTAAAATGTGAAAAGTGTTGAAATTCATGTCTGGTGTGGAAACTCGCTTCGCAGTTGTGTTGCTCTTTTTGAGTGCCTACATATTCCCTTTAACGACGTCAAACATGTGGTTGTCACTTATGACTTAGAATCTTTAAAATCGTACCGCGAAAGTAGAATCCATAGCAGAAACCCTCTGTGTATGTGTAAACCAAGCATCGGTAAGCACAAGATTCGACACGTAATTCTGTAGGTTGATCGCTATCATAGGGCTTACTGTCGATGCGATGAAACACAAATTTGCCATCGATTAAGATTAGCTAAACGAAGATGACATCATCAATCCTCCAATGTTATGTAAGAATGCAAATGGAAGAAAGTAGCAGTAACAATAATAATAATTATAATAATTTATTGACGCATAATTATAATAATAGCTAGTTAAACGGATCGTTCACCTTAAATTGTGTCTGTTTTTTTTTGTTTCTTTATTTTCTATAAGGGATAATAAAAATTTGGAATACAAAAAGTAGTGTTCAATTTCAATGCTCACGAAGGCATTGGGTGATAAAGTGGTGGATTGATCGGCCCCGAATGCAAAAAGGGTAATTGTCATGCCTTGTTTGTATAGAGACAATTACCCTTTTTGCATTCGGGGCCGATCAATCCACCACTTTATCACCCAATATCTTCGTGAGTATTGAAATTGAACACTACTTTTTGTATTCCAAATTTTTATTATCCCTTATAGAAAATAAAGAAACAAAAAAAACAGACACAATTGAAGGTGAACCGATCCCTTTAATAGGTAGGACCTACCGGTAATCCAAAAAGAAGAAGAAATACATGGAAGGGATCCATTTGTTTGATTTTCTTTCAATTTCAAAAGTTTTCAAAAAGATTTCAAAAGTTCTGCAAGAAAAATTGTTTATCGTCGTGATATGATAATCTACAATCTACACCCGATCATCAAAGGGTCTGTTTCTAGCGAAACTCGAATCTTGAAACGATAAAGCATCGCACACCCAAAGTTATCAGAAAAAAGGACGAAGCCTGTCATACATAGTTGATAGTTCCCTCAAGAACTTTCGTGGACTTCTCTGGTGATGTATGGCTAGTGTTTTCGTTTAGTAACCATGTGTAACCATGTTTTCGTTTAAAACTTTTTTTTCTTTTCTTTTTGCGTCAGTAAACTATTGAAATACTAGTTTAATAATAATGTATGTAGATGAACACAAAAAGGTCACTACAAATTCAACTTTTTTATTCCATTTTTATTAAATACAAAAAGATTTATAAAAAAAACAATATGCAGCTATTAAAAAGACATAGAACAGAGAACTCAGGGAGAGAAATCAATGAGAATGGGTTTTGGTAAATTACCGTCGCCGGGGCATATGTGCAATTGCCAGGGGTACTTGGAGAATAAACAGCCCGAATTGTTGCACCTGGCGTGTGGTTTATCACTGCAGGGCATTTATTATCAACCACTATACATACAGGCAATTATAAACTAAGGTATATTTGTAAAACGCATACGCAGTGATTTCTCTCCCTGAGATCGTTTTGCTGCACTTTGGTGCTGCAACCGTATTTTTCTTCACATCTTTGAATATTTAATGAAAATCTAATAAAAACGAAGATTTTTTAGTGACTGCGACCCTTTAAAGGCAATTATAAATAATTTTTATTTCGTGAAATTGAAGAAAAAATGATCATTGCCAGGTGTTATATGCCTTTTTACATTACTTCAATAGTTTGCTGACGCAAAATGCAAAAAAAAGCTTGCAAAAAATTGTATTGTAGCAGGAATCAAAACAGGTACCTTTGGTTGGTAAGCGAGAAGACTACCCCAACACCACCGGGTAGATGAACGTTCCAGGGAACTATGCATGTCTTATACAAAATTTTTGAAGGGCCATATCTCCTTTCTGGGATGTCTTTGGAAGGCAGGGAAAGTAATTCAGAATTCTCCATCCTTAATCTACCTTCGTACATCGGCCTTTTCTTAAAAGCTCGAGATATGCTGCGTCCAAGTTCTAATGGATCGCGACAAGTAGTCAGGAGCAACTTGATAGCAACCCGATAGCCATGTATTTGTGCAACAAAGAGCCCGTTCTGGAGGTTGGGAGAGTTCGCACGTGCATCTTCTATACGGATGAATTTCTTCAATGTCTATATTGATAATGACTTTCCAGTTTTCTCCTTTCATCTGTCACCGGATGATCCGCCTCTTGTCCATATTTTCAGAAAGGACATTAAAGCGAAATGCTAGCCCCTTAGGAAAATTTGCATATGATAAGCAAATCCTATGTATCCTATGCTAATTTTGCGCGATCGTCCAGCAATCGCGCAAAATTAGCATAGGATACATAGGATTTGCTTATCATATGCAAATTTTCCAAAGAAGCTAGCATTTCGCTTTAAAACGAAGTGCGAAAGTTTCAATATCAGGGGGTGCAGATGTTCAATGTTATGTAGATCACAACATACGTTTCAGTATATGGGGTGCAGGTCTTCAACATTCGTGTCAACACAAACGTTTCAATATACGGGAGTAGAGATGTTTCAATATATGAGAGTGGAGGTGTTCAAGGTGCGTTTCAAAATGTGGGGATCTAGATGTTCAACGTATGTTTCAATTTTCAATATTTTAACTTCGCTTGGCTTTCATCGAGACTGGTCATCATACATTCATGGAGAGCAAGAGCCCACTACACGTTTACACTCTTTGAAGGCGTGCAAATTGTTTTTAAAAAAAAATGCACTGCCACTAATACAGTAACTTTGAAAATGCACAGCCAATGTCAGCCAATGACTGCAGATAAAGAACGACACAATTTCAACTGGCTCCCACACACACAAACCGATGCAGTCCCTTTCCTGGTAGCTGGAGCATACTTCAACGGCCATGCTAACTTGGATACCTGTCGTAGAAATTGCTGATATGATTGAATTAGTAAATAGAATCATAAACTCTGCTAGTCTCGCGTCTCGCCCAGCTTTACCCAAGAGGATGTATATTGCGCTCCCAGTGTAAATTAGACATAGCATAATAAATATATCGCTCGCTCGCGAATTGCACCAATTCCGCTCAAAAAGTGCAACATACTTGGTGTAGCAGTATAAATGTGTATGCAAAGGAAAATGTAACGTTTATACAACAAAGGAAAATGTAACATTTACACAATATCCATGAACAAGATAGGTAACACCGATGATGATTTCGGTTAAATTTTGTTTCTTCGTTTATATCAGTTTCTTCGCGTCAATCTCACATACACACACTGCAACATTGGTCATAGGTGTTGTTCCAACAACAGAGGGTGGACAAATAGTAGGTCCCCATCCCATGTCGGTGCCTTGCTGAAAGTCATTTCGTTAAAATCTAATGACATTAATACAGTAGCGTATAATATCTATATTATATCTTATTATATAAAGAAAAAGACTTTTCTTTTTTTGTTTGTGTGAACGAAACGGAATTCAACGTTTCAGGCGTTTGGTATAAGTAGTCCCTTTTCGCAACCCTTCAACTATGTGCAATCGAATTTTAATACATAAACTTGGAAGATACGTTTCAGACGTATCATATGTGCAGTATGATGATTTTAGTAGTATCTCCTGAGTAGGCGCCTCAGGCGGCGATATCAGTCTAAGCAAACAGTTCTGTTAATAGTCAATAGTGTCAATTTGCTCACAATTATGCAATCCTTGTTCGTGGAAGGGGTATTACTCCATGGTGGCGGGTAATTTGAGTCTGTCACAAAATCGGGGTACCTGTCAAGAATGTTCGGATATGGCTCGTCATATTAGTTCGCTGATCATAAAAACATAATTATAGAGAAAAAGTCAAATTACTCAAAAAAATAGTTAGGGAAAAAATTTCCTTTGTTTGATTTCCGGGGGAGGTATGAAAAAAAACGTATATAATTTCCCAGCTGAAACCCCTCTCAAAAATTTCTTCAACATGGGATTCTGGTCGTGTGTACAGAGCTAAGTAAGCCAAATCGAGGGACCGTCAGAAGTACCGGGCCGCCGCAACGCACCCGTTTGCGTGCGTTGCGGCGGGTTTTGTTCACATTTATGTCAAAATTTCAAATATTTTATTCTGCCCCCATTTTTATTGATATACTGTATTCCGTATTGAGCGCCTTTCGCGATTTATTTACAATTAATCTGCGCCAGGAGATGCCTTATGCGCAGTATCCCCCTGACATTCCCTTTAAAGAGTCAAGACTGGCTCACGAGAAAAACACAGTTTTGCTAGTTTACCATAATATTCCATTTCTCCATACGAGTTTACACAGGGGAACGTCATTGTGCTTTTATAGCTATTAGACTCGGCAATCCCGACGCTCTCGTATTTTTGCATATTAAGGTATTTTATGCATCATATGCATCAGGCTCTATGCAACTTGAAAACTTTTGCTTGCCTCATAACCAGCAATCTTAATTTGCATACAGTCTGATTTAATGCAAGAATACGATAATACGGAGAGTCGGGATATAATTGCCGTGTATAGTAGCCATAGCAGCACACTGCCTTTCCCATGTGTAAACTCGTATGGAGAAGTGGAATATTATTGTAAACTTGCAAAATTTGTTTATTTTCGTCAGTCTGATCCTTTAAACCCGTTGATCATGAATCAATCTTTGAACCCAACATTTTGTGTATTCATTCTCGCATTGTACCATTGTGCAAAACGTGCAACGGAAGATTTTGAGTTAAACCGGCCGATTTTTGAAACGCATCGTGGAATCCTTAAAGGGATCGGCTCACCTTAAATTGTGCCTGTTTTTTTTGTTTCTTTATTTTCTATAAGGGATAATAAAAATTTGGAATACAAAAAGTAGTGTTCTATTTCAATACTCACGAAGATATTAGGTGATAAAGTGGTGGATCGATCGGCCCGAAATGAAAAAGTGTAATTGTCCTGCCTTGTTTGTATGGGACAATTAACACTTTTTCATTTCGGGCCGATCGATCCACCACTTTATCACCTAATATCTTCGTGAGTATTGAAATATAACACTACTTTTTGTATTCCAAATTTTTATTATCCCTTATAGAAAATAAAGAAACAGAAAAAACAGACACGATTTGAGGTGAGCCGATCCCTTTAAGTATTTATGCTAATTTTCTCGAATTTAGCTCGATTTTTTATGCTAATTTATGTTAATTTGCATGCATAAGAATGCTGATGCACTCGATGTGTTTCAAAAACAGGCCGGTATTTCGCTTTAAAATTTTGAAAAGTGTTATTACCACCAGACAACTTTAGCAGGGACTAAGTAGCTTCCTCCGATCCAAAAGCGCTCTTCGTTACCGTCGTTTGCAGCCGTCACCAGGTCTTAAATGAATTATTATCTTTTTTTTTGTCTGGAACTTCTTCCAGCTTTACACCCAATTGCTTTGGGAAGGAATCGTTTTTGGGAAGGAATCGTTGATGTTGTTGATGATTTATTTCTGTTTTCTTTCCCATATTAGGTTACTCTTTTTATTCCATATTTTACCTCGCAAATACGCCCTTTCTTTGTCCGAAAACACCTGTACAGTGCGCATTCCAAGACATGGGCAGTAGATGTTTCTGCAGTATTCTGCGCGGGAATTTGGTGCCTCTACTTCTGTATCATTAACACGGATCACCACTGCGAAGAATTTTCCATCGAGCTCTCCACGATGTACGTTATCTAGATGTTAGTTGCAAAATATAAAATTTAAAGCGAAATGCAAACCCCGTTGGAAAATTTCCAATGGTAAGCAAATCCTATATATCCTATGCTAATTTTGTACGATTGCCGTGGACGATCGTACAAAAGTAGCATAGGATACATAGGATTTACTTATCATATGCAAATTTTCCAAAGGGGTTAGCATTTCGCTTTAAGTGCACCCCACAATAAATATCGCGTATTTACTCGTAATCACTCGATGAATATTACGTTTTGAGCATTATATAGATAATATTTTGCAGGCAAGGAAACAAGCCCACTGATTTATCTTGAACAAAAAACATACATCTGCTATTACCAAAGCCTTCAACTGCATCCTTGACAGTATCTGCTGATACCGGTTCTTGTGAACACATACTGCAACTCTCCTCTTGGAATATGTTCAGTTCGTAGAAGTGTTCCACTCCCGGGCGTGTTGCCGTCAGTCTAACAGTACAAGTTAAATCGCCTGAAATATGCACCATTTGGTTAGCTTACAGAGAACGGTAACGTGGGCTTCCTAGCGGTGTATGTCTGTGTCATCGGATTATTGTTTCAACAATTCGTGTTGCGTCGAAACTCGCTGTTCGAGGAACTTTCAACAGGCTTTTCGAAATGAGCATTCCCATATAATAAACGCACCTGTCAAGAACGGTTTATCTCCTTCAACTGGATCTGCAATAAAACAAACAATAACATTCAAAGAATAAAATTTTATAATTTTATGACGAAACGTATAAAAGAGCCTTTAGGTCTGGATGTCACTTAAAATCATTACAATCGTACCGCCAAAGTAGAATCCGTAGCAGAAACTCTCCGTGTATGTGTAAGCCATGCATTGGTACGCACACGATTCAATACGTAATTCTGTTGGCGGATTGCTTCCGTATGGCTTATTGTCGATGTGATGAAAGATGAATTTGCCATCGATTAAGATTAACTAAATTGCAAGCGAAAGATAATCGGATATCAGCTATAATGCAGAAAAGTATTCTCTGCTAAAAGTTTTTCAGTTCATAATATGTCAAGGTTGACAGTTGACATAACGTGAATTGTTGTTTTTTGCTATTCCATCAGTTTTCTATTATCCGGACAGTTGGGGTCCCGCCGCGACGCTACAGTAACCGCGTCACATTTTGAACGCACATTGCTGGAAAAATTTTTCCGGTCATTCTGGTCCGCAGGTAGAGTATTTATATTACGTTTTCGCGCGCTTTCGCGTGCGAAGGTGCCATCCATGCTAGTTTTCAGGAGATTTCTAAATGTTAATTTTGGTTACAGCAAGATCGCCAAAGGGCGATTCAAGTAAATCGTGGTGGGAGTTTCATAATTTATAAAAAAGCCGGGCTGAATAATAAAGTAGTCTAAAAAAACTAAGAGACAATGGACAATTAAACATTTTACTCACTTTCGCATTTTTTTTTGCAGGCCATTTCCGCAATGTCCCGAAGGTGCGCGAAAACGTAGCATAAATACTCTATGATGTCCAGACGGTGACCGTTTTCGTTTGTTAAGAGTGGAGACCCACCCATTTCTGAAAAAATGTACATATAAGTTGTTTTAGTGTGGTTTTCAGCGATCGAGCTTTGTGATAATGCAGAGCGTTGATTACGGCCATCAAGGAACTAGCCAATTCCGAGAAGGGCCCGCCCCGCTACGATCAAGACCTATAAGCAGTTGGAGAATGCTCGGCGACGCTTTGTAGGACTCCATTGCCTGGAGCAGAACGGTGCCAAATCGTTGCACTCTATCTGCTGCACAGGAATGCTGTGGTCGGACCTGCCAGTATGCAACTTCAGTTTGCCTCACATAAGGTGAAAGAATAACTTCTGTATGTTGATAACAGTTACTTGTTTGTTTGTGCTGTGCTTATGCGTTCTTATAAAGGGGTTGTCAGGCACGGTTTACTATGTTGGCTTACGTGTTGAAACCTTGAACACTGAGTGAACTCTCACAACCTTCTTTAGTTAATTAACCTAATTGTCTGTTGTTACTTACCGTAATCCACGTGTTTGAATTCCCGCTAACAATTATCTAAACCATTTCACCTTGTTAGTTGAATTACCGGCACATCACCAATTAGTTGACCTAACACCAAGGTTCTCAGTTTGATTGTATTGTCGCATTATTGCGATTAGGGCTTTGTGCCTATTGTGCCCTTGTGGCAGTCTACCGGCCTACGGGCCCGTCTGCTTAGTCAGACTCGGTCTACTCGAATCTTCTAGAGTAGTTACCGTAACCAGCTATTATTGTCTTATATTCCGGGACGAATCTTCTAGTCCCTAACTCTGTACTTAACTGTTACTAAATAAATACTTTTCACACCCGTGCAAGTGCCTATATTCCTGGCGTTGGAGCCTGAGACAGTATATCTCCGCAAGCTCTGTACTGTCTCTTCAAGTATTCGGTCGATACGTACTGGCTTATGTAAGGAAGTGTGTTCTTCGTATCGGTTTTACTAGGCTTTTGCAGTGGATGCCAGACGAGGTGGACAAAGTCGTGTCAGCTATCCGAACGCGAGAAGGAGAGATGTTCGCATGCCCCACATCGCATGTACCATTTGATCCGTTCAAACGGCAGGCCTTCATCGCGCATGAAGCCTTCATCGCGGCTGAATGACGAGTTTCAATAGGATATAGGTACGTCCGTCATGGCGTTTTTACTCTATCTATCCCGTCCTTCTTCCAGTGTCGGAGCTGGTTTGCTTAAAGGAGGAGGCTCACGAGAATGAAATGCTCAAATGGTTTCCTTTTATCGAAATATGATGGTATTAAATTCCGAAAGACATGCTTTACAAAGCAAAAGCTTTTAATTGGAAGGAGCAAATCAATATAAGGCTATGAAGTCTATAAAAATTTTGGATCGTAGTAAATAGTTGAGTTCCATAGTGGGCATTCAAATTTTTTGCCGGCTTGAAAAATGACTTGTAAATTTGCATGCCCGCTATGGAAATCAACTATTTACTACGATCCAAAATTTTAATAGACTTCATAGTTTTATATTGATTTACTCCTTCCAAGTAAAAGCTTTTGCTTTGTAAAGTATGTCTTTCGGAATTTAATACCATCGTCTGTCGATAAAAGGAAACCATTTGAGCACTTCATTCTCGTGAGCCTCCTCCTTTAAAGTGGGAGGACATTACGTGCACGGGTGAGAATTTTGCAAGTACAATTCGAAGAGCCTTCAGTTGGCAGAAGGAAGGGCCACTACAATATGCATACCTCAGGGTACACAAAGCAGCGAATTGCGGAACAGTGGGCCGTTTCCGAAACCGTTACAGAAAGGTTCTTTTCTAAGGGGAGAGGAGGTATTACGCACATATTACAGCTCAAGCTAGGATTAAACTTGTTGCGGCTAAACTTGGCTTTCCGGAACTCGCTTCTCACTAACTTAGAGCTGGAGTCCGCCACCACAGACGCTGCCCTGGGAGTTCCTCTCCATTCACTTCAAAAGAGTGGGTGGTGGAGATCGTCTGCTCGGATCGGCCCCCTACTTGTGTGATTCCAAAGCCGCTTTACTTTCATTCGAAATGGTTACTACTTTGTTCGGTCTCGCCTGTGGATAAATCTCTTTTTTTGTTGTTGTTAATTTTGATAATGTTTATCCGTTCATTCGGATTCCGGTTTATCCCGCAGTTATATAGTGTGACGTACACTTTTTGATTACTTTAATTTTTATAGTGTTTATTCGTTCTTTCGGATCCCGTTTTAACTTTTAACCCTCGTTATATAGTGTGGGATACACTTTTGATTACTAAGTTGTAGTTGCAGGTTTTTAGGATTTTGTTATAGCAGGCAGTTCCTATGTAATAGTGTGTATGCAAGTAGGTACCATTGGTCAACCATACTGAACAGTTTACACCTGAAAACCAATAAACTGTTTGCCATATGTTCTGATTTTAGTGTAATCGCTGACTAATTGTTGTTTATGCATTATAAGTACAAAACTAAGTTTACGTATTGAGAGTGAAATACATTTGATGAAAGAGACTGTACAAAACGAGCCACATAATCCATGTTATGTTTACGCAGTGTGACAACACAAACCGCGAAAATTAGCAGTAGTTAGGTAATAATTAGACCTACCAGTAATCCAGAAAGAAGAAGAAAGTCATGGAAACGACCCATTTGTCTGAGATTTTTCTTTTTGATTAAAAGACAAAAGTCTGTAAAAGCCAAGAAATTGTTTATTGTCGTGATAAACTAAATCTACAGATAAGATACATCAAAGTTTCTAGTGACACTCGTAGGCAGACATTATGAGCCTCGCTCACCTAAAGCTAATAGAAAAAGCACAGTAAATCGGCTACATGAATAAAAGAAAACGATTGAATGCCATATTTGTGGTAGTTTATCTTCATTGTAACCAATAAAAAATTCAGTTTGATATTGCCATGGCCACGGTACGAATGAAAAGGATTGGGCGACGACCCTTCGTCAGTTACGTGACCATGGTGTATGTTAAACTGAAACAGAATATTCCCTATGGATAGGCATTTTCCTGGTAAGCTACCGGCGTTAGAGTGAATAGTAAAAAAGTGATCCAAACCAATCTTTTTCGCATATAAAATAATAATACTTCCAGAGGTCTTGTCATAGAAACAGATTACATGAATATTGTCATAGCCGCAATACAAGATGATTCAATCCAATCGAATATAATAAGAGCCGAGCCAATTATATATCCAGATTACCATTATACTCTGATCTTCAACCGCGCAGCGCACCCGCAGCAAGGGGCGCTCGCCCCTTCTTTTTGGCCCACTGCGCGTTTAGCCCTCCTTGGAAAAAATAG
Organism: Pelodera strongyloides; assembly: GCA_036852015.1. Taxonomy (NCBI): domain Eukaryota; kingdom Metazoa; phylum Nematoda; class Chromadorea; order Rhabditida; family Rhabditidae; genus Pelodera; species Pelodera strongyloides. Next base: position 185,338 of record JAANDG010000140.1, on the reverse strand, counting down.
AAAGGAGAGCACAGACAGATAGACATACAGACTTACCCATTTACCATAACTTCCGCAACAAAATATTCTGTCAACATTTCGTTATTTAGATGCTGCGGAGTGTGTGATCATTTGAAAAGGCCATCTCTCGATTCTTCCAGGGCCATGCTAGTATTAAAATGGGCAAATAAAGCGAAATTTCCCATGCAAAATCGCAAATTGTTTGAGAACATTTTTGTTTTTGTTTATTTTCGTTTATAACCTTTTCAACCCATTTTTGGTGAAAAAAAACCAAACCGGGCGGTATTTCGCTTTTAAATGTGACATGTTAGGTGATTAAATTTCCCCTTTTCATAGCGCTGATCACAACATAACATAAATCCAGATCCAGTAAATAAATAAAAAATCTTTTACGCCACGAGAGCGTGCTCCTTTTTTCAACAACACGAAACTTTGGCCGGTGCGCGGCCTACAAAAAACGGGTGGGCCCAGGCATGGCGGCCCACCCATTTCGGGCCTGGCGTAGGCGGCGCAACGGCCCAGGGTGGGCCTGGTGTAGGCCTGTGGACGGCGGTCTACTAATTTGTGTGTATTTTAGTTCGCCTACACCACGCCTACACCGGGCCCACACCAGCCGCACCGGCCGCCCACCTTTTCTGTTACTCTCGAGCCAATTTCTCATGTATGGGCGAGGTGTAGGCGGCCCACCTTTTTGGGCCCAGTGTAGGCCGTGCGCGGCCAAGTTTTCTCAGTGAAGGGTTATTTCAATACATTATTCAAGTACATGACTTGATCGCAGGGGTCCTGAGCGTTGGACGACGAGTTACAGATGACAAAACTGATCAACGTCTTCTGGATAGGGTCAGGCGGGATCGCCCAGGATTCCCTCGAAGAGTGGTGGTTTCACTTTTTTTTCATAGATAGACACGGGCCCGGGTCGAGTGCGTTAGAGGCAAACGCACACATTGATTCATTTTTCCTCCACAGATTAACTGTAAATAAAAGTAATAAAGGTAACATTTATACAGTAAAGGTAACATGACGAAAATGGATAACATCGATGATAATTTCGGTTCAGACTTGGTCCGTCGTTTATAGTAGTTTCTTCGCGTCAATCTCACACACACAAACCGCAACGTTGTTGAAGGGTGGTTTACCGGTAATAGAGGGCAGACAAGTGGTAGGTCCCCACCCCATGTCGGTGCCTTGCTGAAAGTCGTTTCCTTAAAGCGAAATGCTAGGCCCTTTGAAAAATTTGCATCAAATCCTATGTATCCTATGCTAATTTTGTACGATTGCCGTGGACGATCGTTCAAAATTAGCATAGGATACATAGGATTTGCTTATCATATGCAAATTTTCCAAAGGGGCTAGCATTTCGCTTTAAAATCTAATTAATCCAGTATTGTATAAAGGAGAAAAGCCAGAAAGGTTTGTTTGTTCCAAATTAGAATATCTAACGCCCGCTTTCGGGTATAAAGGAGAGTCGTCAGCGTTGAGCGTACTAAAGAGGTCCGTCATTACTTTTTCTATAAAAAGGCCAACTTTCCGCTAGCTTTTTTTTTGAGCCCAACATGCAAAACCGGATTGTCATTCATTTAAAAGCGTCAACTTGCTCACGATAATGCAATACTTATTCTTGAGAGGAATATAACTCCACGGAGGTGCGTAATTTGGGTCTGTCACAAAATCTGGGTACCTGAAGAATGTGCGGATATAGTTCATCATATTAGTTCGATGGTCATAAAAGCTAACGGAGAGAAGAGGTAGGAGAGGTAGGGAGGAAGGAGGAGGAGGAGGAGGAAAGGAGGATGAGGAGGAGGAGGAGGAGGAGGAGGAGAGGAGGAGAGGGAGAGGAGGATAGGAGGAGGAGGAAGGAGGAGGAGGAGGATAGGAGGAGGAGAGGAGGAGGAGGAGGATGAGTAGGAGAGGAGAAAGAGATAGGATTGAGGATTGGAGAGGAATTATGAGGAGGAAGGAGGAGGATTGGAGATGGATTATTATTAGGATTTTATTATTATATTATTATTATTATGAGTATTCTTAGTGTATATTAGGATTATTATTGGATTAATGAGTAGTAGGATATTGATTATTATTCTTATTATTATTAGGAGTATTATTATTATTATTATTTAGTATGATTATTATTATTATTATTATTATTATTATTATTATTATTTATTATTATTCTTATTATTATTTATCTTCTTATTATTATTATTATTATTATTATTATTATTATTATTATTATTATTATTATTATTATTATTATTATTATTATTCTTATTATTATTATTATTATTATCGTATTATTATTCTTATATTATTTATTATTATTTATAGCTGCACAATGCCGTTCCCATGTGTAAACTCTTATGGGGAAGTGGAATAGTATGGTAAACTGGTAAAAAAAGCCAGCCTGTCTCTTTAAACTTGTTGTTCATGAATCGTTGTACCCAACATTTGTGTATTCATTCTCGCATTGTACCATTGTGCAAAACGTGCAACGGGAGATTTTGAATTAAGATTGAAGAGTAATATTACCACCAGACAACGTTAGCAAGGGATACGTAGCTTCCTCCAATCCAAAAGCGCGCATCGGTACCGTTGTTCACAGTCTTCACCAGGTCTTAAATGAATTATGTGTATCTTCTGTTGGCCCCAGCTTTACGCCCAATTGCTTTGGGAAACAAACTTTGGTGCTGATGCTGATTTATTTCTGTTTGATTTCCCATATTAGGCTACTCTTTTTAAAGGGATCGGTTCACCTGAACTTGTGTCTGTTTTTTTTTGTTTCTTTATTTTCTAATGGCAAAGGGTAATTGTCTCTATACAAACAAGGCAGGACAATTACCCTTCGCCATTTTGGACCGATCAATCCACCACTTTATCACCTAATATCTCCGTGAGTATTGAAATAGAACTTTTTGAATTCCAAATTTTTATGAAACCTTATAGAAAATAAAGAAGCAAAAAAAAAACAGACACAAATTCAGGTGAACCGATCCCTTTAATCAATATTTTACCTTGCAAATACGTCCTTTCTTTGTCTGAAAACACCTGTACAGTGCGCATTCCAAGATGTGCGCAGTAGATGTTTCTGCAGTATACTGCGCGGGAATTTGGTGACTTTACCCATGTATCGTTGACACGGATCACCACTGCGTAGAATTTGCCATCGAGCTGTCCACGATGTACGTTATCTAAATATGGGTTGCAAAATATCCACGATGTACGTTATCTAAATATGGGTTGCAAAATATAAGTGCACCGCACAATACATAACTCGTAATGACTCATAATCACTCGATGGATATGACGGATATGGCAATTCAATTTGTCGCTGAATATCTATATCTTTCATCATATTGATGCGCACATTTTAATGTGTCAATAAATGTTTAATATATATTTAATGACGTGAGGATCCATAACGGGCCGAAAGCCCTAATGGGCTTTTCTACGACTTTATGAGATATGTAGAATAAACAAAAATCCATCGAGTGATTATGAGTAGTTACGCCGATTGGTACCTCATTAAAAAAAAGTTTACACTTCTACCTATACGTTTAGTACCTCCCTTCCTCCCCCCTCTGCGCCTCTGCCCACCTTCGTTCCTTCTAGTCGCTGTCAAAAAATAAACGTGTGTTATTACCAAAGCCTTCAACTGCATCCTTGACAGTGTCTGCTGATGCCGGTTTATGTGAACACAGGCTGCAACTTTCCTCTTGGAATATATTAAGTTCGTAGAAATGTTCTACTTCCGGACGTGTTGCCGTCAGTCTAATAGCACACGATACGTTGCCTAAAATATTCACCGTTTGGTTAGCTCATGACGACTCGGTGCGCACCGTGTCTGCCAAGCGGTGCGTGTTTCTGTGTTAGCGACTTTCTCGTTTCAACGAGAGTAGGGCCCAGTTGTGTCAGATGCTATCGTATATGTAAAGGTGAAGATAACATAGACTGCTTTTCCCTTCGGCAGACATCTCGAACTTGGCATTCCACATAATAAACGCACCTGACAAGAATGGTACATCTCCTTCAATCGGTTCTGCAAGGAATAAAGACAATTAACAGCATCAGACTATGCATGTGACGATGTGCCTATGCAGCAGGTCACGCTAAGGGATAAAGACTTAATTTTATTTTATTTTTTTTATGATGAAAAGTGTTAAAGGGATAGGTTCATCTCAAATCACCTTTCTTTTTATTGTTTTTATTGATAATAGCACAAATATCATTCACAATGAAAATTAAATCAATCACAGAACAATACGCGTCGCAGAAGAAGCTTCCTTTATTGGAAGCTAGTTGATCCGAAGCCAAAATCTAAACTCAAAAACTAATACGTACACAGATCGCGCGGGCTAATGGCAATTAGCCAAGAGCAAATTAAATGATACCACCCGTGGAAAATAATGACCTGCCGAGTGTAGTTTGTAGCTTGGCTAATTGCCATTGGCCCGCACGATCTGTGTACGATATTAGTTTTTGCATTTAGATTTTGGCTTCCGATCAACTGGCTTCCAATAACGGAGGCTTCTTCTGCGAGGTGTATTGTTCTGTGATTGATTTAATTTTCATTGTGAATCATATTTGTGCCATTATCAATAAAAACAATAAAAAGAGAGGTGATTTGAGATGAACCTATCCCTTTAACGACGTCAAACATTTTTATGTGGATGTCACTTATGACTTATAATCTTTAAAATCGTACCGCCAAGATAGAATCCATAGCAGAAACTCTCTGTGTATGTGTAAACCAAGCATTGGTAAGCACAAGATTCGACACTTAATTCTGTAGGTTGATCGCTATCATAGGGCTTACTGTCGATGCGATGAAAGACGAATTTGCCATCGATTAATATTAACTAAACGATGATGACAGCATCAACCTTTCAATGTTATGTAAAAATGCAAAAGGAAGAAAGTAACAGTAGCTCGTTGAAGGGACAAGCCCATCAAAGTAAACCTATTACAATATATACAACCAAATTTCACCTACATTCACCCTGGGAAACTTTTTTCCGATGCGCTCATCGTATATTCATATCGTAAAACTGCAGATTTCAAATCTGTCTAGGCAAATTAATCGTGAAATTAGAATGCGATCAAAATTGCATATACATCTTTGAAATCTGCAGTTTTACGGTATGAATATCCGATGAGCGCATCGGAAAAGTTTCCTAGGGTGAATGTAGGTGAAATTTGGTTTGTATATATTGTAATAAAAATGCTTTATATTAATTATGAACATATCATAAATATAGGTTTACTTTGCTGGGCCTGTCCCTTGAATATGTAGAACCTACCAGCAATCCACAAACGAGAAGAAAATCACGTAAGGGATCCATTTGTTTGATTTTCTCTTTTCGTTTCGCAGTCAAACAAAAGTCCTATAAAGACAAAAAAATATTTGAGCTCACAAGAATAAAATAAAAATAATTTATTACATCAGGGAGATGCGCAAACTTTCGCCATGAAAACTTCTCAAGTACTTAACGGATTCACTAAATGGATCGCAACAAGTAGCCAGTAGCAACTTGAATTCCTTTATAGCAACGCCGCAATCCAGGCCTCTGCGCTTTTCAAGTTAATTACTAACAATAAAACATGTGTGCGAAAATCGGTCCCGCGAGATATGCCACAAAATGAAAACGTTCGCCGGGTCATTATCAGAATGGCCATGCGGAACAATTGTTTCAGGATTACGGCAGATAGTAGTCTAGGAACACTACTTTTCGTCGCCGTTTTAATCGGTGACGGCGAATTTCCCGCAAAAGTAGTCTACAACACTATGTTCTAGTTATTATTCAAAAATAAACACACAACGTTATTATTCAGAAATAAACACACAACGTATACGAAAGGGGCAAAACGGTGACCTTTAAAAAACTTAGGGAATACAAATAATTTTGACCTGTTCAAAATTATGCGAATTCCTGTTATGGATAGTATTGTAAAATATTCCTTAGAAATAATAACCGGAACAATAATGCGGTTCTGCGTCTCCATTATTTTCTTCTCGATGGGACTTCAAGTCCTGTGAGCAGGACTTTCAAGTCCTGTGAGCAGGACTTGAAGCAGTGCCATTGTGTTGTTAAAGGGTCAGGCCCATTTCAAGTGCCCCCTATTTTTGATGATTCCATCTGATTCTCCGCGTCAAACATAGTAGGAAACGATATTTTTCTAATTTTCAAGCGCAAAATTCACGCAGTATTCAGCAATTTATCATGGCCAGTCATACCCAACTATCTAGCGCAGTTGTCACGCCCCTTCGCGCTAATTATGCAATATGCTCTATTGGGCGTGGCAATTGCGATATTCGCCAATCAGCCCGAATGGGCGCGCCAAGTGCGATAGATAGTTGGGTATGACTGGCGATGGTAAATTGCTGAACTGTGTGTGAATTTTGCGCTTGAAAATTCGAAAAATATTGCATCCTACTATATTTGACATGGAGAATCAGATGGAATCATCAAAAATAGGGGTCATTTGAAATGGGCCTTTGAAATATTTGACATGGAGAATCAGATGGAATCATCAAAAATAGGGGTCATTTGAAATGGGCCCACCGTTTTGAACCTATGTTTATTATTTGTTCATAATTTTTGCAAAGGGTGTTTATTATAAAATATACACACTGAGTTTGAACTGTCTTCACGATCTCGAAGCTTTTCACATAAGTTTTCCTTACAAAGTATACAGTATGGAGAACCAATTGCACCCTTATTTCCTTATTGTGCGTGTTCCCGGGGCACCTCGCTCTTTTGTCTGTCCCTTGTGACTATAGAGTCGGCTACCCTCGGGTAAGATCCTCAGAAGTGAACCGCAGTTTGAGCAAGGAAAAGCTTTCTGCCAATGTTAACATATTCTTTTGGGGCTTGAACACGAAACCCGTTTTTGACAATTTTTGGGTGCTGACTACGGTAATTATGTTGATCTTCATTTGCTAATAAATCGTTATGCAGTTTACATATTATGCATACCCATACCATACCATCATTTTTGGATAAAAGGAAACTATTTGAGCACTTCATTCTCGTGAGCCTCCTCCTTTAATGGATTGCGATTTCGCAATTCGCACAACAAACTTTACAAATTCGTATCGGCAAAATACCCGGTGCGAAATCGCAGACTCTCGTGTGCTCTGCGAATTCGCACTGAAAAACGCAAAAAAAAAAAACTTTTCGCCCTCACAGCAGCGCCTGCTCTCTCGCCTAGGATGTTGCACTGCGTATTCACACCAGAAATACTGCGAATTCGCAGAGCAAGAAATCCAAAGAGAATTCCAAGAGAATTATTTCTGGTTTTTTCCGGTGCAAATTCGCAGATAACATCATAGTCTGTAGACACGATTGGACAGAACATATTCTGCAGAATTGAACTGGCCGAAGAGGTGCGCCTCCGTGGCGTCGGGATGAAGATCTCCAACGTAGACAGAAGCAATGGCTTACGATCCGGTGGTAGAGGCCGGTGCGGCGGCTGGAGCGCTAGTAGCTGCGGTCATCTTGAAGTTTGCTTTGGCATCTCTATGTTTTTTGCCATGTCCGATTCAGGAGTGGTACTGGTTTCCCTGGTTCCTGCACAGAATCGAGAAATCATAGATTGGGTGCTCCTACAATTTTGGAAAAAGCACTGTATGGAGGGTATACATGACCTGCTATTTGAATACGAACATCTATAGACGAGCAAATATGGTCTGAGCACCGTATGCTAGCCAGACCACTAATTACTTTACCTAATCCATTCGAAGCCTAGAGGCTTTCAATAACGTGACTGAAGAAATCTTCAATCAAATCTTTAAAAGAAACTCACATTTTGACAAATTGAAATGGATTTCATTTTGCACTAGGCTGTCTCATCATATTGTCCAAACTCTCCAACAAAAATACGTTCAGTAAGTTGGGGACTTCGCTCCATCATCCTCTATACGGATGACCAATTCCTTCAATGTCTGCATTGATATTGATTGACTTTTCAGTTTTCAACTTTAACATATTTTGTTCATATTCTCGGAAAGAACCTTAAAACGAACTTTATTCGTGGAGGGAAATAAAACAATAGCACCAACCAATACTCGAGAGAGTAGAAGAAAAGCATGACTATTTGCTGGTTGTTTCGCACAATAAACCTAAATTTATCTATGAAACTGAAGTCGTTTGAGACAGCTGAAGTTAACTCAGAAACTTTGAATAAACTTTTACGATTACCAAGTTCAAAATCTCTTTGCCGGCGTTTAAAGTCAATGGATAGAAACGATTTGCTCACGATATTAGATATAAGTGCAATTGAGTCCAACTTTCCAGAGTACAACCTTACTTTGTATCGCTAATTTTATTTCGTTCAGATTATGGGAATAAACTGGTAGGGTCCTATATTACCCCCTGATGCTTGATTTCCGATGTGAAGAAATGCTGCTTATTTCGGCAATTTCGTCTACGAGGACAATTTAAATTCAAAAATTTCTTTGTTTGCTGATTTTTCGTGGTTATTCTTGTGTCTCGTTTTATTGTGAAACAGTTACACCGAGGAGTTCTTTATTTTTTGGTTGATCGACGCTTTATTGGTGTGCTTTCTCTTCATAGTTTTGCAAAAAATTGCCAATATCGAGTGGCTTATCCACTAAAAGCCATATGCGGCGCTGCGATATTTTATTGTAGCGCATAAGGTTTCCTGCGGGTGGAGGGTATTCACTGTGCTAGTTTTTGAGTACCTGTTGTAATAGCTTTACTTTTACCTAAGCCCACTCGTTCAGTTCTTATCTCGTGGCCCATTTTTTGAGGTAACAATACAATATCGCCCACATATCATACGATCGCGGCAAATATTTGCAAAACTTGAAATGCCTGACAACATTACCTACACATTACGCTTGATTTCCATTGTTTTATTATCAAATCACCTGTTTGCTAATCAACGACAACACGACGAGTTATATACTACTTTCTTTTCATCATTTCATTGTGATGCACACCCTGTGGTGTTATTTAATAAATAAATAAATAAAAACGAGACCGCCAGCTGCGAGAGTGAAAGTAATGCGAAATATGTCGATGTTTTGTGTGTTGTGGGGTTTATTGCCTTGGAAGCCGTACTGTGACCATGGCAGTGTCAAACTGAATTTTTACTTCTCGGCTATAATCCACTTAACCTGACATATCAATTTTTGTGAAACTGAGAAAATTTGCCCTATAGAGCAGAACTTGATTCTGACAACTGGGCGAACAGTTTGTCGGGGAATAACTCTGCGAGTTCCAGGTGTAAAGAGATGCGGTTTTCACAGTAAAAATTTCTGAATACCGGACATTCTGTGCAATTAAATTAAGGAAAACTTTTTTTCTCGTGGGCCTTTAAAAATGAGTTTTTTTTCCTGTTTGGTAGATCTACCTGAGGAGATTGGGAAATGCCTACTAAAATGCCTCTCCCAGAGTGACGCAAGGATGCGGGTTACAAGACTACGTTCCGTCGCGCGCAGACCGTCGCTCACTTTCCCGCCTTGCGCGCCTCTGCAAAAGCGCACAAGGCGGGATGGTACGAGGCGCTCTGCGCGGGTGAAGACCAGAGGAGTACAAGAATACGGGTTTACGGCTTGAGGGCCTTTTCTTACAAGAGTGCACTTACTTTTAGCACTGCACTGTCCTCGTTTGCCATTTACGGATTTACGCTTCATGGATATAAATTTGATGAAACGTACAATTTTGGTGAGTATGAGACAAATTCACGCCTGGGAGTCTTGTAAACGTGCGTTAGCCAATGTAAATGCAACAACTATGCAAATTTTTGGTAAATAAACCTTTATTCTAATTTGGCTAAACATTTCTCTATCTAGGAGTGGCGCGAGTCGGTTGCAGGTATCTGTTTCTTTTAGTTTAATTTCAATTAATCTAGGTCTAATCGATCGATTCTAATCAATATCTATTTTTCGGTTACAATTGTTCCTCTTTATATAGTTGTAGTTTATAGCGATGGTTAGTGTCTGTAGTCTTCGTCTCTTCTGCGAGAGAGAGCATGCCACGCTATTTGTAGCATTTGCAGCAACTAAGCGTTTGTAGCTTCACAGGCAGGCCACTTGAAATTCTGACAGACATTTTGAAACGTGTAAATGGAATCCTAAAATGTATATAGAAATTAGCAAGTGATTCTGGTTAAAATGGGTGTCCATTTTCGGATTTTATCAGTATGCCTGCCGTGGTTATGATTTGCTCCCATTTCTGTACTCACGATTTGAATTCGTCAAATTGAATGTAAGCTACCTATTTTTGAACTGTTTTCGACTGGTTCACTTTAACTATGCCTGGATGTTGGTTTCCTACTGTTTCTTGCTATTTTTCATTCGTTTTCATACACGTTTAAACGTTTAACTTTTCAAAAAAATGCGCATTAAAACAGTTGTGATCTGCAATAGCGCTAACATTTTGTAGAAATATAAGCCGGATTGGCGAAACTTGGTTTTTACTTGTCACGCAATTTTCGTATACATGATCTTATGCAAATTCGAATTTGACTCTAATTCGGTTCATATTTTCTGGTAATTCTGGTAAAAATGCAAACTTTAATTCCTCCTAACTTTTTTTTCTATTTGTTTCCGACACTTTATTTTGTTATAACTCGAAACAGAATCAAAGTTTGATTCCAATAAGGCAGCTAAATCGAAAAACAGTCTGACAAGCAAACACCGAAACTATTCCATTTTAGGAATGGAAGAAGTGGTGACTGCGCGGTTATGGCCGAGACTTCCACGGCAACACGGGAACCAGGGACTTCGTGCCAAATTGGACCAGTGTGGACTCAGGTGGGTCAATCAGTTTATGAAAAATAATTATGAAAGATAATCGTACACTAGCCTTTTCCAACAAATGAGAATTACTGCATGGGGGATTCTATTGACTGCATTTGTACTGTGCAGGAGTCTACGTTCTGTGGTTCTTCGTGAAGTGCGTGAGTACCGCAGTGCGCGAGTACCGTAGTGCGCGAGTACCGTAGTGCGCGAGTACCGTAGTGTGCGAGTACCGCAGTGCGTGAGTACCGCATTGCGCGAGTACCGCATTGCGTGAGTACCGCATTGCGTGAGTACCGCACTGCGCGAGTACCGCACTGCGCGAGTACCGCACTGCGCGAGTACCGCAGTGCGCGAGTACCGCAGTGCGCGTGCAGAGCACTGCGTGACTACCGCAGTGAGTGAATACCGTAGATTGTAGATGGATATTTTTCCAATTACGGTATAGCCAAGTTGTGTGCCAGATTTCAATTGGTCCTAGCTGCTTATATCCTATTGTATCTGATATTTCTTTTTTTATGCTTCTTCACCCAACGAGTACATGTGATCCCCGCGAACGACTGCAGCTTTGGCACACCGACATTCAAAGGGTATGTTGTAAGATTGAACCATGTAAAGTTTCAGAAAGTACCAAGGTCAATTACTTTCGGCGTTATAATACGTAATTTAAGAATGCTTCGTTAGTACATTAAAGTCACTTGTCATACTCACTCTCTTCTCCTACTTTAGATTGCGCCGCAGGAGAAGGATAAAAGTTTGGAGTGGTTCGACCTCGAATTGTCTTTATTGTTATTGATATCTGATTTTTCAACTTTTTGATTATGTGACCCCTCCGTCCCTTCCCTGACAAGGAAATAAAAATTGTTGGGTAGGGGCGGGGGCAGGATTTGCGAAAATTGGGACTTGAAAATTGGGAAAATTGGGAGTTACAACGTAAAAATTTGGCCGTTGGGTTGGGCGTACCGTACAAGGTGCCCGAACATTACTCACGCCTCGGGCTTTTGGCATGCAAGCGGCGTGATAACGGCAGGCAAGTTGCACGCCTTTTCCATTCGGCGTGCATTTTTGCACTCCGTCACGTTGCCAAATGGAGTTTGCACGCCGAAAAGTTACCGCTTGCACCTTGCACGCCATCTTTTGTCGTTGTAGAGTGTGTGCGGCCTTCCTTGTGGAACACGTTTTTTTCGTAGTGGTCTTTCCTCAGTTCGTATTTGGATGAGCTTATGCATATGTTTTTGTGGGGGGATACCTGCTGTGTTTTCTATTTTCTTATGGTTGGGCTGGACTGGGCTTGAAATCTTGTTTTTGGAGTGTTGAACTTTTGGATCGCCGGGGTTACCCACCGTGTGGATGTCAAAACTATGTCAAAGCGGTTTGAAAGATTATGTGGTATGACTAGTGTTGGTTGGCGAATAGAATTTCATGAACGATTACTTCAAAAGCACTGCTTTGCCATGACTATGTGTTTGCGGGAATACTGTGGTTGGGAAAATGTTCGCCGGGGTACTGTATGTTGTGCTGTTTGTATTATTTTTATGGAAGCGACGTTTTGTAGGAGCAGACATTGAGCTACGATCTTTTGCTAACAATCTTCATATTTCTGTATTTCTTGCGTTCATTTGATTAGGTTATTGACAAATCATTGGTATGAATTGGTCCGCATCAGCTTAGAAGTACTGTTCCTGCACTTCGTGCGGTGTCCACACGCTCGTTGTGCGGGGTTTGCGCATTTGATGTATGTGCGGTTATGCGATGCGGTGAACAATGCCCACACAGCTGCGGGATAGATATTTGCAAATAACCTTATTGAATAAAGCAACGAAGTTGGTTTATGTGGTAATCTTGTGTGTCTGCGATACGAAAAGTTTATTCACCGTGTGTCTATATTATTTATTAGTTGGGATTAAGCAAAATAACGTCCGGTTCTTGAGCCGTACGCAAATAACTGCATTGTCATGAATTACATGCACATAAATACATAGGCATTAGGTAATTGAGATCGAAAACCTGGTACTATTTCGCTTCAACTAGAAGAGTAGGGTTTGTCCGCACCCGAGTAGTCTTTTCTCTTGTTTTATATGTCTTCAATGTGTGGGTTTCACACCTCATGGGAACATGTTTAGGAATATAAGTTTGCTCTTCACGCAGCATGAGGTTTTCGTATTTATTCCTCCAAAACTGTCCCCAAACATCGAGCTCACACACAGATGAGCGGCGTTTTGGTCAGCAGCAGACGGTACGTCCTACGTCCTGTCTCCGTAGCAAAGCACAAAACCAAGTGAAACATTTATTGGCATCAGTATGTGATGTGGGATATGCTAAATATGGCTGAGGGCCGAAGCTACTTATTCAACCTTTGACGATTAGCATATACTGCATGCCTTCTTTGGTGGTTTATTGGTTGGGGGAGGGGGAGGCCGGTGTCCCGGACATCCACTTCCGCTTGTAGGCTGCAAGCAATAATAATTAATAATAGTAATAATAAATTATTACATAAAGGAAAAGGAAAATGTTTGAAACAGAAATGAGTAAAATTTAAAGGAAATAAGGACATACGATTTCTGGGACCTTTACATAGAGCGTCTAGTTTATAAGCAGAGCTCTACAAAATCGGGTAGCTGGACACTAAAGGATAACACCATAACACACATACTCGTGCCCATTGTAACGCCAGTGGCTTAATACACGAACGAACTAGGCGCATTACTTGCATGCACTACTAGGTGATTGATGTTTTAGGACGAATTTGTTGGTAGTGATGCAACAACAGAACGTACACTCTAAAAATAAGAGTCACATTGTTGAGCCATTGCTAAGAGCAACACGGTAAGATAATGTAATAGGAAAATCCCGAAAACGAAAGCATACGCGTAGAGAAAACATAGCAGAAAAACAAAAACGGAGTTTCTGTAGCGGAACTTAATATCATCCCCAGCCTCTCTGTCTAACCATGTTATTATCATTTCCTTACCGTAATCTGCTCGCAAACAGCTCCCCAATTTGCATTTTTCAAGTAAGTATCGTTCCACTTTCCGCGTAGTTCCGGTTTCCCCGGTCTGTCGAGGAAGAACTGCAAACAAATTTCTTGGTCGAAAGAGTCTCACGTGCGAAAAGCGTACGACGAGTGTTTCCTAACAATAAGAGATGAGAATCTTTTTGACAAGTATGAATCTTTGGCGCATCTTTTTTCACAAAAGTCAATGGAGAATGGTCGGTCGTCGTCCGCGTTAAAGGGATAGGTTCACCTCGAATTGCGCCTTTTCTATGATTTCTATAGGACGTATATGATCTATGACGGTCAAAATGCGAAAATTGCAGTAAATTTCCGTTGCTCCGCGAGCCAGGATCAAGCTTAAAAGCCAAGCTACCTCGACTTTATAAAACAAATGGCGCACCGCAGCCGTAGTCAAACGGTATACAAGTGCGAAATAGCGTGATAGGGCGGGAGACGCTAGAAGAAGCACGGACCTTTATTCACCCTCTGTCTAGCACAACAATCTCTGCACCCCTAGCCATGTCACGCTATTTCGCACTTTTAACTAACACAGTTCGCACTTGTAACACAACTACGGCTGCGGTACGCCAGTTGTTTTAAAAAAGTCGAAGCGGCTTAGCGTTTGAGGTTCGAGGGGCAAAGGAAATTTACTATTTTCGCATTTTGACCATTTTAGGTCATGCTATTAGTAGATATTATATAAAAAAGGTGCAATTCGAGGCGAACCTATCCCTTTAATGTTTTGGACCCTTGTTAGTAGGAGCTGTTGTGAAGCACTTTCGCCTTAGGGTATCTTTTGATTGCGTATGCTACGATGTCTAGAAAGCCGTATATGAATCTAGTCTTGGAAACAGTATGAATAAAGAAGGCCCACATGAACCACGGGTTCTCCATGACCACCATTGCTGGGCTCGCCTGGTGCCCAATTGCGATAGTTTACCAAGGGTTCATGATACCACACACCACCCTTCGCATCTCTTGATGAAAGATCGTGCAGCCCAATCCAAACTTGCTGAGAATACAATACAAAACATATTAACTATTTAATGTTAAACGAATGGAATTAACTACAACTCGTGTTTGTTTTTACGTATGTTTCAATTTTACAAAGGCAAGAAGGGTGAAACATGTTGCCCAAGCTGATAGGCATAGGTTTTTTTTACAAGTCATTTTGCAAGCCGGCAAAAAATTTGAATGCCCACTAGGGAAAATCAACTATTTACTACGATCCAAAATTTTTATAGACTTCATAGTCTTATATTGATTTACTCCTTCCAATTAAAAGCTTTTGTTTTGTAAAGCATGTCTTTCGGAATTTAATACCATCATATTTCGATAAAAAGAAACCATTTGAGCACTTCATTCTCGTGAGCCTCCTCCTTTAATGCTTTTATTTTCTTTCAAAAAATTACTAATTTACATTTGAGTAAACAGTGAACTTTTTTTGTCGAAAACAAGGAATAAAATGGAGCACGATACGTCGTGGGTTCCTAAAGTTCATACAAATTTGCAACAATTTACACAAGTCATAACGTTCCAAGTTCCAAGTATATATGCGCTACTTTTCGCGGGGAATCTTTACGTAAGAGGGCATAACACCTACATGGAAGTACCAATCAGCCTCTAGTGCTTCCTTCTTGTCCACTTCTCGCTGTGCGACTAGCGGTTTGTCGTTCCAGAATAGATCTGAATGGATATTCTTCGAGATGCCGTCTACACTCTCTCTCTCGCACTCTCTCTCGCACGATCCCTCTCTCTTTTTTTGAAACGCTTAGTGGACAACTGAATTCTTACGTATTTCTGCTAATTTACTCGAAATTTGCTCGATTTTTATTCTAATTTAGTTTCATTTTATGCTGGTGTATTCGATGTGTTTCAAAAACCGGCTGGTATTTCGCTTCAGCGGTCGCTTTTTGAAGCGCGAATCGTGGACATCTGAATTCTTATGAATGCACGTTGCTCTAATTTAGCCCGATTTTCTAATTTATGATGATTTCACACAAAAGAAATTGTTCGAAGGGCCCATGTAATCTATACATTTCAGCATCTCAACCCCGCACTCGCAAAGAAACTTTATGTGACGTACGTTCGTCCCATATTAGAGTATGGGTCCGAATTATGGCACCCAACAAAGAATAGCCGCAATACAAGGCTACTTGAGTCTCCTTTAAGAAAATTGACAAGAATAGCTTTTAGAAGAAGTGGTGCATCCTATAACTCATACGCACAGACTAGAAATGATACACAATATATCCGCAGACAAAAACAGGACAGAGTCACATGTTTCAAGCTGATTATCCAGGAAATTAATTGGAATCCAGGAGATCACCTAGTCAGAACGTCTTCAAGGCGAAGCAGTCGGAGACCTCTTCGACTGCTCCCCTCAAGACGTAAATATTCTTCTAGCAATTGGTTCTTTGAAAGAATTGTTCCTCTTTGGAACCGTATCCTTGCTAACATTGAGGACTTTGCTTCTGTGCAAGTTCTCAAGTCAGCGTTGGAACACATTGACTTAAAGCACCTCGGTCAGCCTCGGTGCTGACCAAAGTTTTTTGCGGTCACTCAATTGAGAATTCAATTTCAAATTCCAAATTCCGAGTAGTCATTTTGTCATTGAACTCTCGGACAGAACAATCATGAAACGTACAAGTGCCAGTTCTTTTGAAGGGGGAGCTTGCACTTATTAAGTTCAAGATGATATTTCGTACCCGAGCTAGGTGGAGGGCGACCTCGCTCGTGACCCTTCTATTGATATTTGATGTTGTTGATTATGATTTGATTGTGTTACGCTACTATTGTGACTTTTGTGCTATTGAGTTATTTCGGTTACTTCATAAGATCATGCATAATAACGGTCTTTTTCGATGTATCTAATGCTTGTATTCGTAGTTATTTTTAATTTAATTTAATGTTCCACGTAAGTAGTAAAGGACTTGAACCCTTTACTCTGTGGGACCTGGTTATTATTTTATCGCTTACCTTGTTATTTTGTACTTGTCGTTTTTATCAATAAACCTTTATAGTAACAATACTTGTGCTTTGCTTGCTTACGTATTCTGCAAAAGTTGCACACCATAAATAAGAAAGCCACAAGTAGCCGCCAATGTAAGCTAGTTATAAATATATATTTGTGCTAAAGGTCAGTCGACATCGTCCTACAATTAGACTCTGTGCGGAAGAAATATAGTGCATTGTTGACTTCACAAAAAATAAACACTCACCCACAATTGCATCATTTTCGCGTTGACATCTAATTGTAGCCAAATCGACATCTTTTCCCAGTTGTTGACATGTCGTTCTAGCAGTTTCATGACCTCCGATTACGCGGATGATCTGCAAAATATTGACTTGCGTCTCACTTCTTCTCGAAAACTCATCGTCGTGTTAAAGCGAAATACCGGCCGGTTTTTGAAACACATCGAGTACACCAGCACTCTGATGCAGATTATGAGAAATGACCATAAATTAGAATAAAAAATCGAGCTAAATTTGAGCAAATTAGCATAAATACGTAAGAATTCACTTGTCCACGATGCGTTTCAGAAACCGGTCGGTATTTCACTTTAAAGCGAAATCCTAGCCCCTTTTAAAATTTGCATATGATAAGCAAATCCTATGTATCCTATGCTAATTTTGTACGATTGCCGTGGACGATCGTACAAAATTAGCATAGGATACATAGGATTTGCTTATCATATGCAAATTTTCCAAAGAGGCTAACATTTCGCTTTAAACAGATAAAACGAACGCAAACAAGAATCTACCACAAAGAGGTGAACGTTGAGAGAAGAACTTTGAAACACTTGTCTATACTAATCAGCAAAAAAGGCAAAATTATTTTGTTTTCTACCATCCCAATCCATCCGTCCATTCGAATAGCGCATATGTGTGTACCCAACAATCGAAATTATTGCAACCTACCTTATAACATGTTCCATTAACGTTGGTGAAACCTGACATACAACCTTCTTGTGCTTCGATTAGAAGAAGAAAGATGAGAAAGACGAATGCCGAACAGAGATTCTTCATCTGAAGTACGACAATAATCCTTTCAATTCGAAGAAAACGAAAGGGAAGGGCTAGATTGAAATGGTTCCATTTTGATGTGTCGCTATTGGCTAGAAGAAAGATCACATAGAGATGGCCACGAAAGGAGTGTAGACTCACATTCAACGCCCACTTTCACATCTAATATACTTGAAGTGATAGGCCCACGAGAAAGAAGTTTTCTTCAATTGTTCATTTACTATGTAGAGAAAGAAATGAACGGTCATAAACCGTATAAACGAATTTTGACGGTCCGAGTTCTGACTACGGTTATTGGCCGAGCTGTTTGCCGGGGTATAACTCTACGAGTACTAGGCTTCTAGCAATGCGGTTCCCGACATTGTGAATGTCAGTGGAAGCCTGAGAAACCACAGATGAAAGCAATAACAGGATAAATTACATTTTGAATTGTTATGTCTACAAACACTCTGGGCAACAATTGTTAGGATTGAGGTCGCGCATACAAAAAAAGACTATACATGTAAAAAAAAGTTCAAATACGGACAGTTTACAACCAGTAACTCCCATTCTCAGTGATTTCTATCCTTGAGTTTCCTTTACTCCTCCAAACCTTGTCACAAAACAGCAACCTCAGATGGCATGTTTTTCCTGACCGGGTTTGTCGATTAGAAACAAAGGGTATTTTCCCGTCCGTAGCACCGGGTGAAAAAAAGCTGACAACGGAAATGTTTAGTGGCATCAATATTCGCGTGATGCAAAATATATATAGAATAAGTTGACATTTGCAAAATTATTTATTATTTATTGAACTTTTCTCGGTTAGCAGACACTGCATTTAGCTTCATTGGTGGGCGGGGGTGGGGGTGGCGGAGGCTGAGGTGGGTTGATCATACATCCATAGCCAGTTGTGGTCTGCAAATAGTACGAACTTATTGTAATGATTTGTAAGGAATGGTACAGACCATTGGTAAAGGTTTATTGGTAATGATTGAACAACGGGTCAGGCCCATTTCAGGTGACCCCTATTTTTGATAACTGCAACTGATTCTGCGTCTAAAATATTGTAGGATGCAATTGTTTCCAATTGCAGGTATGATACAATGCTGATTATTGCGTGAATATTGCACCTGAATATTGGAAAAAATTGCATCCTACTATATTTGAGATGGAGGACCAGAGGGAGTCATCAAAAATAGGGGTCGCCTGAAATGGGCCTGACCCTTTAACGTGTAAGCCATATGGGCCACAAATAATAAGCGGCAGACTGTTGATTCATTGCTAAGAGAAACTCGCTAAGGGAACTTAGCATGAAGTAACATGAAAAAGAAACAAGCAGATAGGAAGCATGGCAGAAAAGCACACAAGCAGTTTATGTGCCTGAACTAGCAGCATTAATGTCCTACTAAGTGTTTACCCATACTATCATTCTTTCCTTACCGTGGTCTGCTCACAAACAGCTCCCCAATTTGCATGTTTCGCCCACATATCGTACCACGATCCTCGCTTCCAATTAAAGTTACCGTCGAGGTCGAACTGCAAGAAAAAGAGGAAAATAAATTGTACCTGGAGATGTATAGATAAACTTCCGAGACGAGTTATCGTTGGGTTGCAGTTTATTAGTATTATTGTAAATCACTCGCATCTTCGCTCGAAAATCATAAATAGCAACAACAACAAAAAAAGAGCTGAAGTCCCGGGATACAACACATACACATACACATACGAATTTGGTCGTAGGATACCAAAAGCGTATGCTGTCAAAAAAACTGCTTCCTAACAATATGATTTTTAAAGTGATAAACCGTTGATAAAATGTCCGTTCCGATTTAAATTTATTGTTTCCATTTACATACATGTATGTTTAAATGTCTCTTAGAAAGAGCTCAACGCCATAAGAGACGACTATGATTTTGAAGTGCGCTTTGTTCTCATTTGTTTGCACGGATATAGTAGACAAACGACATTAGAACGACGTCTGCGTTAATTTCAGCCGGACCACATGGAACTGTGCTAGTCTGGTATTCTGTCGAATAAAGACTCACATGAACGACGGGTCCACGGTTCTGTGGCTCTCTTGGTGCCCAATTGCGAAAGTTTACTAGGGGCTCATTATACCACACACCACTGTTCGCAGCTCTTGGTTTAATATCGTGCAGCCCAATCCATAAATCCTGAGATTACGAAAATCTTTTTAATAATTTTTAATAATTTAATAATTTTTTAATAATCTTTTTAAAGAAAAATTAAAATGCATATGAGTAAACATTCCTTTTTGTTAATCGGAGAGAAAAGGAATCAAATAGAGCGCTGCATCATGAGTTCCTAACGTTCAAAACATGTAAGTGTTTCTTTTCCACGTGCAACCTTTACGAATGCATACAACCTACGCGTAAATACCAAGCAGTTCCCAGGGATTCCTCAATGTCCAATTTTCGCTGCTCGACCAGCAGCTTGTCGTTCCAGAATAGTTCTGAATGGGTAATTTTGTCGAGATGATGCTCTCTCTTCCTCTCTCTCTCTCTCTCTCTCTCTTTTCTCTCTCTCTCTCTCTCTCTCTCTCTCTCTCTCTCTCTTTCTCTCTCTCTCTCTTTCTCTCTCTCTTAATAAGTATACAAGTTTGTGTTTCCTTTCATCCCATAAACAAAACATTAAATTAAATGTGCTAAATAACAATCAACAGTTATCATCCTACAATAGATTCCGTTTGGAGCAATATAATCATTGTTGACTTAAAGGAAGCAGCCACGATATTTTCGCAATTTTATATTTCATTTTTATTAAATACCAGCCGTTCGAAGAGCCCTACGGGCTCTTCCCCGACTGGAGGAATCACATTGGTGGTTTAAAGGGATCAGCTCACCTTAAATTGTGTCTGTTTTTTTTGTTTCTTTATTTTCTGTAAGGGATAGTAAAAATTTGGAATAGAAAAAGTAGTGTTCAATTTCAATACTCACGAAGATATTGGGTGATAAAGTGGTGGATTGATCGGGCCGAAATGCAAAAAGGGCAATTATCCTATACAAACAAGGCAGGACAATTGCCCTTTTTGCATTTCGGCCCGATCAATCCACCACTTTATCACCCAATATCTTCGTGAGTATTGAAATTGAACACTACTTTTTCTATTCCAAATTTTTACTATCCCTTACAGAAAATAAAGAAACAAAAAAAACAGACACAATTTAAGGTGAGCTGATCCCTTTAATTCTGCCCACTGAAATTAGCTAAACACCGGCGGCAATACGCCGGTGCGGGCGGTCGCAAGAGCGGGTTTAGAACCAATATATGAAGCATTGTTGAATGCAGAGCATGTTTAAATTGAGTATAATATACTTTTCTCTGCGTTCCTGCGCTCTCTCATTTAGCACGATATTTCTTTCACAGTTTCCGAATTAGCGCGCGCGATAAAGGCTCAGTCCCAAAGCTCCCGCTAGACCGGGACTCATAGTTTCCCTAAAGCGTGTCCGCGAAATCCGTACTGAATAACATAGTCGGGGGAGCCAATTCACTGAGAATTTTAGGTACTGAAATACAGTAGATACGCAATTGCCCGGGCGGGCAGAGGCTCATTGTAATATTATGAATAGCCTACATATAGCCTGCAGATAGCCTGTAGTGTTACACAATTGTGATATTCTGTCACTCTCCCTGAGTTCGTTTTTCTATAACTTATAACTTCATAGTGGCACCATACTTTTTTAAAAACTTTCTGTACTTGATGAAAACTAAATAAAAATGACGAATTTATCATGACTGCGTTCCTTTAACAAAGAAGATTGAACATGAACTGCCCTCACCTACAATTGCCTGATTTTCCTGGTCACATCTAATTGTAGCCAGATCGACATCTTCCCCCAGTTGTTGACATAACCTTTTAGCAGCCGCAGGACCGCCAATTACGCGGATAATCTGTAAAATATTGGTTGGTCAGTCGGTGATGCAGTGCAGTGGCTAGCGCTGCTATACTCCCCACACACACGACCGGGGTTCAATTGCTACGTTCCTGGGTGAACAGCGCACCGCGTACCCAGCCACGCAAATTGGAGTGCACGCGTAGTCAGCCGCATACCGCGCAGAGGGGCCCCGGCCAGCCGCGTAGGTGCGCGGTGCCGCGGGGGCTCTCGTCCTCAACCACGCAGCGCACCCTCAGCAACCCGCGTAGGCGGGCCCCAGCCAACCGCGCACCCAGCCGCGCAATTTCGACTATATCCGCTCTCCACCAAATGTTTCCTTTCGATTATTGGACATGCGCTTTATAGCCGAGTGGTCTCAGGGCTGACCGCGCAGGGGGGCCCTGGACAGCCGCGCAGGGGCAAAAAGAAGGGGCCAGCGCCCCTGACTGGGGGCGCGCTGCGCGCTTGGAGACAAGAGTGCCTCGGCTGGTTGCACCGACCGGATGGTAAAACGTAGCTAAAATTTTTGAATACATTGCTCAACATCTGAAATTATTGCAACCTACCTTATAACATGTACCATTAATATTGGTGAAACCTGACATACAACCTTCTTGTGCTTCGATTAGAAAGAGAAGTTTGTAGAAGATGAATCCCAAACAGAGATTCTTCATCTAAAGAAAGTACTGTGGAAGAACAGCAGCAATATACATATATATATATATATATATATATATATAGAGAAGATGAATCCCAAACAGAGATTCTTCATCTAAAGAAAGTACTGTGGAAGAACAGTAGCAATATATACATATATATTATATATATATATATATATATATATATATATATATTATATATATATATATATATATATATATATATATATATATATATATATATATATATATAATATATATATATACTATTGGAAGACAATAAATACATAAACAAAAAAGCGCATGCAGAGTAGTTTAGCATGCCATCAGCTATCTCTTATATACGCTTGACCATCCATTTTATATCATATAATAAAAGAACAGTTATGGCCCTAGCTTCAGAAAGTATCGAGAAACCATATATTGAAAAGTATTGAAAACCTTTAGCTGAACAAAGTTTTTTTGCATAAAAGAGTTAGCGTAGCTTATTGTTAGGGCGGTAGAACAGACGGTTTGTGAAAGAAATTATGCCTGTCATCCTTTTATTTTGAGTGTGCTCGATTTATATACAAATTGTACCATTTCCATATTGCAATAGTACCTAGGCAACAGAACCTTGGAATACTGTAAATAGTATCTTAATCTCATTTTACTTAACTCAACTATTTCATAACGGGTGACATCACATTACAACACAATAATAATATGTTTTATTCCCGGAGCAAGGATCGCGATGGGGGAGCCAAGGGAGATGAGGAGGAAATCAGCTGGCAATAGAGGGCGGTGCAAGCCGTGACGACGTGTTGTTTTTGATGAGTTGATTGTTTTGCCTTGATTATTGATTGCGTTATCTTACTTCGTTTCGACTTGTTGTTTCTGGATTTCCGTAGTTATAGCGTCTTGTAGTTCGTTCGGTAATTTATTCTGTGCTTGTTTCTTACTCTCTTTTCAAATGCTACAATGGTCGCAATTATATTAGATGATTCCTTTTGTAGGTATTACTTCTTCGACCCCTTTCGTATTGATGTTCCTTAAAGGGATAGGTTCATCTCAAATCACCTCTCTTTTTATTGTTTTTGTTAATAATAGCACAAATATCATTCACAATGAAAATTAAATCAATCACAGAACCATACGCCTCGCAGAAGAAGCTTCCTTTATTGGAAGCTAGGTGATCGGAAGCAAAATCTAAAGGCAAAAACTAATACCGTACACAGACCGCGCGGGCTAATGGCAATTAGCCAAGTTACAAACTACACTCGGCCAAGCGATTAAATGATAAATCACCGTGGGAAATAATGTCCTGCCGAGTGTAGTTTGTAACTTGGCTAATTGCCATTAGCCCGCACGATCTGTGTACGGTATAAGTTTTTGCGTTTAGATTTTTGCTTCCGATCACCCAGATTCCAATAAAGGAAGCTTCTTCTTCGAGGCGTATTGTTCTGTGATTGATTTACTTTTCATTGTGAATGACACTTGTGTTATTACTAATAAAAACAATAAAAAGAGGGGTGATTTGAGATGAACATATCCCTTTAAGTGTACCTAACTGTTAAGCCTCCTGACATAACATAACATTTATTACGAACATAAAATGTCGCACAAGTTTTGTCGAGGCAATACCACAATGAATAACTATGAAACGTGAAAATGTAAATCTGATTAAAATAAAAGCATCAAATAAAAACATTATGTTTACAGGAATAGGCGAGGGTTACTCTCAATCATAAGTGAAGTTCTATGGACAAAACAGTGTCTGCGAACATTCCTAGTCACCCGAGGGATTATGATTTTGCTACGACCACGTCGAGAGGACAGATTAGAATTCCTGAATTTGTACATTGAACGTAAATAATGGCCGCATTCGCCAGCCAATATTTTTCTGAGCATTCTAGCATCTGCCTTCCTACGTCGATTGTCAAGTGTATCAAGCTTCAATAATGTATCTCTGTCTGAACTAGAGGGTGTATCATTGTAATCAAGCAATTGGGAACGCATAAAAATTCGCTTTGTAAATGTACGTTGGATCCGATCTAGGGCCACCTTATCCTTTTTCTTATATGGACTAAAGACAACCGAGCCTGACTCTAGAATTGAACGTACATAAAGAGAATATGCAAGAACCAAAAGGTTTGCCTTCTGCGTTTTCAGAGTGCGAAAGAGAGCAAACATTCTTTTTCTTGCTTGGGCACAAACAAAGGAAATATGTTTAGAGAAGGATAAATCATCTGTCATAATAAATCCTAGATCTTTGAGCTGAGTTACCTTTTCAATCACAACCGAATTACAAATGTAGTCCACTTTTGGATTGTTTGGGCCAATGTACAGTGCTTGGCACTTATGAGGAGCCAAAGGTAACTGAAACTCAATTGACCGATCATGCACCAAGTTTATTGCGCGTTGAACTAAAATTCTATCTATAGGATCATTAATAGTACTGTATATTTTTATGTCATCTGCATACATTACAAATGAAATACCTAGGCTTCTCAACGATATTGCTAGGTCGGAGGTAAACAACGAGAATAGGATTCGACCTAATACTGATCCCTGTGGCACACCACTAGTGCAATCTACAACATCCGATACAGTATCACCAACTCTCACAAACATTTTGCGATCACTAAGCCAATTTTCAATCCATTTACATATAAAAGAAGGAAATTGCATGTCAACTAATTTGCAAAGTAGCTTCTTGTAGGAGACCCGATCAAACGCCTTGGCAAAATCAAAGTAAATTATGTCTACTTGCTTCTTATTTTCTATAGCAAGCGACCAATCATTTAATGAGCAAAGTAATGCCGTTTCTCTTGATCCTATGTAGTTTGTGGTTATCCCGCAATTGTATTGTTTCCTTTGTTTCATAGTTGCCGCATCGATTAGCTTATTATTATTGAATCGGTATTATAATTATCTGAAGTTGTATCCGCCAGTTATTCAGTACTAAATCGCACTAACCGCCAAGTAAAAGTTACCAATTTCGGCCTTGATTATAAATGGGAAACCTATATGGCCTAGTATGGTTCTACTTGCACATTGTTAACTATATAACATGTTCGCAAGTCTCAAGTCTCCCGTATGCCCTGTAGACCGCACAGATTTGTCATTCGGGTTGACAAGCAGATTTGTCATTCGGGTTGACAAGCATTGGTTCTTTGCTAGAATATTCGATTATGTCAATAAGCTCCCCCAAAA
The DNA here is from genome assembly GCA_036852015.1 of Pelodera strongyloides. NCBI lineage: Eukaryota > Metazoa > Nematoda > Chromadorea > Rhabditida > Rhabditidae > Pelodera > Pelodera strongyloides. The sequence goes on along the minus strand of JAANDG010000140.1, from coordinate 159,826 downwards.
ATGAATTCATGTCATAACCTAGAGCAAGTAATACAAGTAATAGAAGATTCTAAGGAATTGTACGTAAACCCACAACCAACATTCTTTAATTAGAGTTTTCAATCGAGAGTTGTATGTTTTTATGTTGTGTCTCGTTGGGTTGCCATCTAGGCCATCTTGAGTTAGTTTGTCACATTGGTTTATACGTTTATGTTGTTCGTTTGTGTTGTTTACGTTTTCGCCCCTCAGTTTTACCATGTTTGTAGTTTGTCTATATGTGTTTTGTCTTATGTCGTAAGTTTATGTTTTTCCTTGTGTAATTTGTTTGTAATTTATGTGTTTGTAATTTTATGTGCATGTTTGTTTCACTCCAGTTCAGAACATACTGCCATATATTTGGTCCCCAGTAAGTACTTTCGCGTTGTGAAGCGCGGGGTCTTAGGGTTTCCTTTGGTTGACGTTCTCTATTTGTATTGATTTGTAACCAATAAACCGTTATTATTATAATTCTATGAATGCAGATATCCAGTATTCGAACTGCTATATCGCCACACGAACTGTTAGCACACAGTCCAATTTCTTTTTACGACTTTCTTTTTTTCCAGCAATAAGATATGCCAATGGCTCTTATGGAGTATTGGAACAATTCGAAGAAAAAAAAACTATTGGGTTCTCTTCAGTTTCTGAAGCTAATTGTGGCCATAACTCTTCTTTTATTATGGGAACTGGAATGGATGACCACGCGTATATAAGAGATAGTTTATGGTGGATTTCCAGAATGGAACGTTATACAATGTTGTTCTCAGTCAGTTCAATGTCCATGATCACACTGGGTCCCGTTGCAAACCTCACATTTGTCAGCAAAACTTGCGTACCGTAGCCACCCGGCAAAGATCATTGTGGGGGCTGGAGCACCAGACGTCAGACAAATGTACTCATCTCTGATGCTCTAACCGCTAACCTTATTGTTGGAAATCCACTGTACGCGCAGTTCTCTCTATGAGCATTTCTTTTATGTTAGCTGTCAACCGCGATGTGTTCCTTCTCAAAAATTTCCCTTCTTAATTTTCTTTCTGGCCTCTATTAGGACAAATCGTACATTATGACTTAGTTAGGCATAATTATTAGATACCAGTCGGCTACCGCCGCCTGAGGCGTCTTTCTAATATTCGATGTTGGTCGTCATGTTTCACTGGGCTATATCTATAAGGAGAAGCAACTCTTTCTCGCAAGAATAGTTTCCTGCGGATAGAACTTAGTTTTGATTTTCCCATTTTAGGACGTTGACTATATTCCTCCTAAATTGCCAATAAATCGTTGGACAAATATAACGTCCAAAAAATTTCCAACACATAAAAGTAGCGGAATAAGCGCGTGGCTGATACGCCGCAATATTTCGCTGGGCTATATATGTAAGTTAGGAGGAAACATTTCTATTCAAAGAGTATCCAGTCTCTCATTTTTCTTTTTGAAACCCATACCAATATTAAAGAAGGGTGAGAACTTATTAAGTTTCTGTTGACTATATTCCTCCTAAATTGTCTGCAACTTGCTGGACTCAATATCGAAAAAAATCCTAAAAAGAAGGAATAAGTGCCTGGCTGATACGTCGCAATGTTTCGCTGGGCTATATAAGTTAGAAGCAAACATTCACGCACAGGAAATGGTTTCAGTTTTGTTATTTTTCGTTTTGAAACCTACACCGATATCAAACACGGGGAGAGAACTTAGTTTCTGTTGACTGTATCCCTCCTAAATTTCCTGCAACCTGCTCTACTCTGGGACATTGAAAAAATTGCCAAAGCCTAAAGCAGATTAATATCGCGTGGCTGATACGCTGCAATGTTTCTCTGGGCTACATAAGTTAGGAGGAAACATTTCTATGCAAAGAGTCTTCAGTCTTGCATTTTTCCGTTTGAAATCCATACCAATATTGAACACGGGTTAGAACTTAGTTTCTGTTGACTATATTCCTCTTAAATTGTCTGCAACTCGCCGGACTCTACAATATCGAAAAAATCAAATCCTAAAAACAAGGAATAAGTGCCTGGATGATACGTCGCAATGTTTCGCTGGGCTATATAAGTTAGAAGCAAACATCTGCCCGAAGGTAATAGTTTCACTTCTGTTATTTTCCTTTTGAGACCTACACCAATATCAAACACGGGGATAGAACTTAGTTTCTGTTGACTATATTTCTCTAAAATTGTCTCGCAACTTATTGCTGTACTCTATAAGTCTATAACCTAAAAAAAAATTGCCAAAGCCTAAAATCAGCTAATAAGTGACCGCTATTTTACTTTTTGAACCCTATACGAATGTTAAACATGGTATCGAACATAATTTTAGTGTGCCCTTTATATAACCGGTGAACGTATTCCTCCTAAACTGTCTGCAAATCGTTAGACTCTATAAAGCAGAAAAAATCCCAAATCCTAAAAAAATTCTCACAGATGTTTTCCTTAACTGTATTAAACTAAAGAATGTCGTAGAACGTTACATGTGATGCCGCGTATTATCCATACTAAAGCAAAAACTACGCGAAATTAAGAAATTCTGTTGAATGTTCTTTCGTTCGACCGAAACATCGCTCAAGATTGGACGCTTTCGTGGGAAATAAGGGAAATGTGCCGAGAATTACTCAATGCTTTGTTGAAATATGTCGACTAAAACTTTGTAAAATGAGTAAATGAAAAATTAGGCTACGAAGTGATCACAAAAAGTATTTCATAAAACGTTGTCAAGGATTGTGGTAGTTCTTTGAGTTGTGAGTGTTCTTTGTTCCCTTAAATGAGCTGCGCGCCACCGCGCCCGAACGAGATCCACCACACACATTCCGTATATGCATCCTTTTTGGACTTTTGTGAGAGGGGCGCTCGGGATGTGAGATGAATCAGTGCATGGGAACATGAACTGCTGAACCAATCCGACCTCCTGAGCGTAACGCACATCATCCAAACGTACAACCAAACAAACGCACAAACAAAGCTCCCAATTTTATATGATAAGATACTTGGTCTTCAATCTTAAAAATACAATGTTAGTTATTACCAATCGTGAAAAAATAAAATGGATTTCTAGTTGTGGACAAGTCATTTTGCAAGTCGGCAAAAAATTTGAATGCCCACTATGGAAATCAACTATTTACTACGACCCAAAAAATTTATAGACCATAGTATTATATTGATTTACTCCTTCCAAATAAAAGCTTTTACTTTGTAAAGCTTGTCTTTCGGAATTTAATACCATCATATTTCGAATTCGAGCACTTCATTCTCGTGAGCCTCCTCCTTTAAAGGGACAGGCCCATCAAAGTAAACCTATATTTACGATACGTTCATAGTGACTATCAAGCATTTTTATTACAATATATACAAACTAAATTTCACGTTTATTTGCCATAGAAAGCTTTTTTCCGATGCGCTCAGCTTAAATGTATACCGTAAAGCCGCAAATATCCTTGTCGTCAATGCATATTTATCGTGAAATTATAATGCGAATAAAATTTGCAAATATAGCTTTGAAATCTGCAGTTTTATGGTATACATATGCGTTGAGCGCATTGGAAAAAAGTTGTCTAGGGCGAATAGTGGTGAAATTTAGTTTGTATATATTGTAATAAAAATGCTTGATAGTCATTATGAACGTATCGTAAATATAGGTTTATTTTGATGGGCCTGTCCCTTTAACTCGAAGAATTATTTTCTGTTGTTAGGCAACTGTTCTTCAAAATAGCTGCAGTTCTTCCCCAATACTGTTCTTTAGATGAAGAATCTCTGTTTGGGATTCATCTTCTTCAAACTTCTCTTTATAATCGAAGCACAACATTGTCTACCAGGTTTCACCAATGTTAGTGGAACATGTTACAAGGTAGGTTGCAATAATTTCAAATCTTGGGTAATTGTATTCAAAAGTGCGACCTACGTTTTACCCACCCAGTCGATGAGTCGATGCAACCAGTCGCGGTAATAAAACCCCGGCAGTCTGCGTGGTGAGTAGCAGAGCTAGCCACTACACCACCGGCTGGCCAACCAATATTTTGCAGATTATCCGTGTAATTGGCGGTGCCGAGTATGCTAGAAGTTTATGTCAACAACTGGGAAGCGACGTTGATCTGGCTACAATTAGATGTGACATGGAAAACAAGGCAATTGTAGGTGAGCGTTCTTACTTATTTTTTTTGTGAGGTCATCATATTTGTTCCGCACAAAATCCAATTGCAAGACGATAAGTATTGACTGATTTTAGCGCAAATACGTTGAAATACCGTAAGTGCAGTTTTTATAGGGAACATACATGTATATGACAGAAAGGAGCGATCTTTGTTAATGGAGTGTGATTTCGCACTGGACGGCTACACCCGTGCGAAATTGCAGATTCTCATTTCCATATGCTCTGCGAATTCGCACTGAAAAACGTAAAAAAAAACTTCCTAGAGAATTCTGTTTGGTGTTTTTCCGGTGCGAATTCGCTGAACAACATAATATCATGTTAATGGAGTGCGATTTCGCACCTTAAAAGGGGCTGTGCTAATTCGCACAGCAAACTTTCCAAATTCGCATCGGTAAAATACCCGGTGCGAAATCGGAGACTCTCATGTGCTCTGCGAATTCGCACTGAAAAAAACGATAAATCTTTTCGGTTTCTCCGTAGTGCCCGCTCTCTCGCCTAGGATTTTGAACTGCGAATTCGCAGAACAAGAAATCAAAAATGATTTCCTAGAGAATTTTTTTTTGTTTTTATTCCGGTGCGAATTTGCAGCACAACATCCTAGGATGTTGTGTTTCTCACCGGAAAAACCAAAAAGAATTCTCCAGGAATTCTTTTTGGATTACCCGCTCTGCGAATTCGCAGCGAAAAATCCTAGGCGAGAGAGCAGGCATTGCGGAGAGGGCGAACAATTTTTTTTACGTTTTTCAGTGCGAATTCGCAGATCACACGAGAGACTGCGATTTCGCACCGGGTATTTTGCCGATGCGAATTTGTAAAGTTTACTGTGCGAAATCGCACAGCCCACTTTTTCGGTGCGAAATCACACTCTTTTAACAGAGGAGAGAGTGCGAGACAAGAAAGGGAGAGAGGCAGTGGAGGGACACACATAGAGGCATTTCGAGAAAAATATCCATTCAGATTTATTCTGGGACAACAAACAGCTAGCCGCACAAAGAAGAGTGGACATTGCGGAAATCCTAGGGACTGCTTGGGAAAAGCACGTAGGTTGTATGCATACGTAAAGGTTCCACGTGGAAAAGTAGCGCTTGCATGATTTGAAAGTTACGAACTCACGACGTAGCGCTCTCTACTCATATGTGTTACAAGATTGCGTCTTTATTTTAAAAGCACTCTAATTATTTAAGCCACAAAGTTCAATAAAGCTGTGCCTAGGAACTTAGGCAGCATGTTTTATTTTAGTTTTAGTTTTGTTTCGTAAAAAAGGAAACACACAACTAAAAAGAGATACGAGTTTGGTTGTAAGTAAATGAATACGTTTAACATTAAACCATTAATGCATTGCTTATTGTATTCTCAGGGTATGTGGATTGGACTGTACGGTGTTTCACCCGGACATCCGAACAGCGGTATTTGGTATAAAGAGCCCTCAGTAAAATATCGTAATTGGGCACCAAGAGAGCCACGGGAACGTGGCCAATTCGTTCAAGTGAGTCTTTATTCGACGATATTCTAGACCAGCAGAATTCAATGTGGCCCTGTTAAAAGTAACGCGGGCAACGTTCTAATTACGATAATACCTCTTTCTTGTAGACTCAAATCAAACAAACAAGGCAACAAGCACACTTCTTTTTTTTGCAGTTTTACCTCGACACTGACGGCTGGCTTCGAGGGCAGTGGTTCGATATTTACCGGACTCAACAAACCTGGGGAGCTGTATGTGAACAGATCACGGTAAGGAAAGGATACTAATATGGTTAAAGATTCGCAGTCACTACAAAATCATAGTTTTGCTTCGAGTTTACTTGAATTTAGTAAAGAATAAAGAAAAATACTTTACCAAAACCGAATAATTTGAATTCCAACTCAGGGGTGAACAAGTAGAAAAGTAGTTCTACTTAACTACCGCGGGATTATGAAACGTGTGGTGATATGCCTGCAGACCCGTGCAGTATATGTAAAGATATAATATGCAGAAATTTGCCGAAATAATTTGCATACTCCCGATCGGGAAGCAGCTGTATGAACACGTTTCGTGATCCTGTGGTAGTTAAGTAGAACTACTTTTCTACTTGGAATACAAATTATTCGGTTTTGGTAAAGTATTTGTCTCTATTCTTTACTAAATACAAGTAAACTCGAAGAAATACGATGATATTGTAGTGACTGCGGTGTAGCTGCTGCTAGTTCAGAAACCAAAACTGCGTGCTGCCATGTTTACTCTATGCTTATTTCTTTATTCTGTGATTTCCTCTCACATTAGCGCGTTTCTCAATCTCTCAACAATTTATCTTATACTGCGGCCTATGTTATGCTGCTTACTTTTTACCAATAAATCCTTACCAATACTCCGTAATCCTACCAATTAATTCATATTATTTTCAGTCCACAACTGGTAATGTATGTATGGCAAGCCCTCCCGCTCCTCTTCCTCTTCCTCCTCCTAATCTGACATGCAGTATCTGCTAAACGAAAGAAAGCTCAGTAAACAATTTCAGTCATAGCTAGCAAATGCCAAGTTAATCGGATATTTTTTATGCAAATTGATGCCAATTTCTCACTGTCAGCATTCTTTCACGCTTTACTACGGAAATTACTGGCTCAATTGTACGTTTCATGCTTCACAACATAGGGTTGCCAGTCGGATCACGCAGCCTGAGGCGAATTACATGGAACTATGATTGGTTTAACATCGGCATACTTATACAAAAAGCTTCAAACGTATCATAAGAAATTCACATAATAGGAAACAATTGTATATGCATACTTCGAAATTGAGCTGCGAAACTCTTTTTATACCCGAACACGAAATTTGCATTTCCGTAAGGCACATCGGTATGCAAATTACGCTTTTATATAATAAGATGTCCCCCTGGCTATATAAACGCGTATCGGATGGGCTCTTCGATTCTCCGGCTGGTTCGCGTCCTCTCTCCCTGTTCACAACTCTACCGCCTTGCTCCGTTACACCGAACTACCGTAATCCAACACTCTCCGTTTACTCTCAATAAACTGTTATTGTTCTGACCGTTCTTGCGTGGCAACCTTTGTGTGGATATAGAATCCACGAGCATTCTGCATTACAAACACATTCTATATTCACCACAATTGGTGCACCGTCTAATACGGTTGCCCTATTCTATTCAAGACCCGCGTGGCGAAAAAGTAAGTTCCTTTTTTACTGTGTTTACTTCTAATTAACACCTCTAATCATTTTTATTTATTTACCCTTTTTGGCAATTTTTTTTCTATTTTCCATTTGTATTCCCAACTAACAACCGTCTTATATTTTTTGATTTTTCATCAGTTCAATTTATTTCTCGTACTTCATTTTCAAACATACCTGTTGAAATTGTTTCATTGTTTTTTTCATATCTGTCGGAAATTTCAGTGATTTGTCGTTCATACTTACTTTCATTTCAATCTATTATCGCACATACATTTAGTTGTATTTTGATCTGTTACTTCGTCATAACACACATTCTGAGCGCTTTTCTATTCGCAAACCTTGTATTTGAACTCCCTTGAATAAATGTGCACGCACCTGAAGCGTAGAAATTTTTTTAAATTGTAGGTGTCATGTCCAAAGGATAAAATGTCGACTTACAAAAGACCGCATATCGTCGGCCCTGACCATGCACCTTATCCTGTCTTTCTCGAGCGGATCCTTTTTCGCAAACTTTGAAAATACGGAACATGTCACAAAATGTTTTGTATCAGCCTTGATTAATGATGCACGACCCTGAAGCGTAATGGATTATTAGTATTATTATGACTTACCGCATAGCAAGACCCAAGAACGTTGGTGAATGGAGGTGAGCATGAGTTCGGTAGTGCGACCAATACGTCTTTAGTTGTGTTGCCAGCGTTGCAGCAGTAGAGGAATGCAAAGATTAGTAAGGCGTCCTTTAGCATTATCTTAAAAAAGAATGTGTTTCGCATGATTATGAGATAGTTGTCTTGAATTAGGGTTGGCCATTCATTCTGTAATCAAAGATGGCCTACCTAACTACTTCTATGGGCCAGATCTGACTGCAGTGACCCCTTGGGGGCTCTGAAGAATTGTCCTAGCTTTAACCTTTATGAGGATGGAAAACGCGTTACTGTAAACTAATGCGGACCAGGTAATGCTTTAAACTCGGCGATATTGAGTTGACCTTATTATATAATGCTTTGTCGCCGTAATACCTTTTGTTTTATTGTTATTCTCGGAATACTAATTTTTTTGGATGTTAGCTAAACAACCCATTTTTTTGTTTATAATTAAACAGAGTAAGTTCACAAGCGAAGTGCTACAACTGTTCGAAGAATCGTTATTGCAATGATTTGCCGAAAAAAATAAATATTTGAGGGTTCGCTTTCAAAAGCAGTTGTATGTTCCAATGTCGTAAGCGCGCCCAGACGTTGTTCAGTTTGTTAGCCATCGCGCCTGGAACCTATTTTCAGGATCATTTCCTAAAATAAATATGCTGGTATATTGTGCATTATGAAATTGATGCTAACCATTAATTAGACTGTCACCCGCTACTTGTTGCTCACCTTTCCTCCGAAACTATATGTGAGTTTCATTTCCCGACAAGCAAGTAAGTGAGGTATGTATATGCTCTTGGTCTGTCCTGGTTCACGTAAGGTGTTTGGTCATATCTGGAAAACCTTTAGTTGAACATAGTTGTTCTGCATAAAAGAGTTAGCGTCACTTATTGTTAGAGCTGTAGAACAGAGGGTTTGTGAAACAAAACTTATGGCTGACGAATGTCTTAGTTTTATGTCGGGTGTGGTCGATTTATATTCAAACCAGACGGCTACGGTCGCCTGAGGCGACTACACAGGCGATACCCTACGAATAATTGGGATACTTATATGAAACGTCTAAAGCGTAATTTTCAAAGTTTATATGATAAGAAGAACACTCGATTGTGCTTATTTTGAAGAGCTACTAAAAGTTGGCCTACTTACACCAAATGACTGAAACGTAGGAAGAGTAATGGCGGACCCATTTGCTTTGCTCAACGCTGATATCCGACTCTCCTTTTATACCCAAAAGCGAGCGTAGATATTCTATTTTTTTTTCGTTGCGTTCACACGCGGCTTCAAACAAAAAAGTAAACTCTTCTCCTTTATATAATAAGATTTTACCATTTCCATATAACATATGAATGCAGATATCCATTTTAGACTTCGAACTGCTATATCGCCACACACACGGCCCAATGTCTTTTTACAACTTTCTTTTTCCCAGCAGTAAGATGTGCCAGTGGCTTTTATGGAGTATTGGAACAGTAATATTCGAGAAAAAAACTATTGGTTCCTCTTCAGTTTCTGAAGGTCAGGGTCCATAATTCTTCTTTTATTATGGGAACTAAAATGGATGACCACGCGTATATAAGAGATAGTTTATGGTGGATTTCCAGAATGGAACGTTATACAATGTTGTTCTCAGTCAGTTCAATGACCATGTCACAATGAGTCCCGTTGCAAACCTCACATTTGTAAGCAAAACTTGCGTACCGTAGCCACCCGGCAAAAATCATTGTGGGGGCTGGAGCATCAGACGTCAGATGATTTCTGATGCTCTGACCTTAGAAATCTACTGTACACAGTTCGCTCTATGAGCATTTCTTTTATTTTAGCTGTCAAACTCGATGTGTTCCTTCTCAATTTTTTCCTTCGTGGACGCGACGATCTTAATTTTCTTTCTTGCCTCTATTCTGACAAATCATACATTATGACTTAGTTAGGCATAATTATTAGATATATTTGGTCTTCAATCATAAAAATTACAATGTTAGTTATTATCGTGAAAAAATAAAATGGAAGGATTTCTAGTTGTGGACAAGTCATTTTGCAAGCCGGCAAAAAATTTGAATGCCCACTATGGAAATCAACTATTTACTACGATCCAAAATTTTTATAGACCATAGTTTTATATTGATTTACTCCTTCCAAATAAAAGCTTTTGCTTTGTAAAGCATGTCTTTCGGAATTTAATACCATCATATTTCGATAAAATGAAACCATTCGAGCACTTCATTCTCGTGAGCCTCCTCCTTTAACTCGAAGAATTATTTTCTGTTGTTAGGCAACTGTTCTTCAAAATAGCTGCAGTTCTTTCCCTTAGCGTGTCCGCGAAATCCGTACTGAATAACATAGTCGGGGGAGCGAATTCACTGAGAATTTTAGGTACTGAAATACACAGGAAAGTGAAAACCCCGATTTCGCCCCGATCATTTGTCGAAAAACCCCGATTTTGCCCCGATTCTTTCAAAAAACCCCGATTTCGCCCCGATCAAGTCCCTCAAATAATCGGGCCTTGATCGGGGCGAAATCGGGGTTTTTCATTAACCATCTTTTCCGCCGAAAACCAACATGTTTCATAGGGTTGTTGTATGTGATTTTTGGATTGTTTCATCATGCTATCACAGAAAAGCGTAAATAGGGATACACAATCGATTATTTTCGAAAAAAAAAAAGCCCCGATTTTCGCTCCGATTCTTCCAAAAAACCCCGATTTCGCCCCGATCACACCCCGATTATTTGAGGGACTTGATCGGGGCGAAATCGGGGTTTTTAGTTTCCCATGTACAGTAGATACCCACTTGCCCGGGCGGGCAGAGGCTCATTGTAATATTATGAATAGCCTACATATAGCCTGCAGATAGCCTGTAGTGTTACACAATTGTGATATTATGTCACTCTCCCTGAGTTCGTTTTTCTATAACATATAACTTCATAGTGGCACCATACTTTTTTAAAAACTTTCTGTACTTGATGAAAACTAAATAAAAATGAAGAATTTATCATGACTGCGTTCCTTTAACAAATAAGATTGAACATGAACTGCCCTCACCCACAATTGCCTGATTTTCCTGGTCACATCTAATTGTAGCCAGATCGACATCTTTCCCCAGTTGTTGACATAACCTTTTAGCAGCCGCAGAACCGCCAATTACGCGGATAATCTGTAAAATATTGGTTGGTCAGTCGGTGATGCAGTGTAGTGGCTAGCGTAGCTATACTCCCCACACACACGACCGGGGTTCAATTGCTACGTTCCTGGGTGAGCAGCGCACCGCGTACACAGCCACGCAAATTGTAGTGCACGCGTAGTCAGCCGCATACCGCGCAGAGGGGCCCCGGCCAGCCGCGTAGATGCGCGGTGCCTCGGGGGCTCTGGTCCTCAACCGCGCAGCGCACCCTCAGCAAGCCGCGTAGGTGGGCCCCAGCCAACCGCGCACCCAGCCGCGCAATTTCGACTATATCCGCTCTCCACCAAATGTTTCCTTTCGATTATTGGACATGCGCTTTATAGCCGAGTGGTCTCAGGGCTGACCGCGCAGGGGGGCACTGGACAGCCGCGCAGGGGGCAAAAAGAAGGAGCCAGCGCCCCTGGCTGTGGGGGGGGGGGGGCGCTGCGCGCTTGGAGACAAGAGTGCCTCGGATGGTTTCACCGACCGGATGGTAAAACATCTCAGGTGACTCTAGGCCCGAAGGCGTGCCCTTTTCTGTGGAACGGGGCTGGCCCGTTACCGGCCTTAGTGGGTGCCCTGGGTACGCCCTGAGGCTTTTGTGAGAGGGCCACAAACGGGCCGTTTTGAAACGGGCAGAAAAAGAAAATACACCGTTTTAGCTAACCAACCACGAACTTACACACGGAAACACAACATACATAAGTACCTAGAACTTCGCAAGACAAATGCACCGGACAGGAATCGAACTTGCGACATTAGCTAAACACGTACTCCAAACTAGCGCCCTAGACCACTCGGCCATACCGCGTATGGTCGTCTCTGCTGGTTGCGAAATATTACGGATGCTGCTTCACAAAAATTTAAATCCCAACTTTCGCGCGCTTTACAAAATGCAAGGCTACGGCAAAGTGCCATGTAAAGGGCACGCCCCAGGTTCGGACCGACATTTTCCCCGTTTGTGGCCTTATCCCGGCCTTCTACAATTGAAGGGCACGCCCTAGGGCATATTTGCTTAAATGCATGCCTGCGGGCCTAGAGTCACCTATGAGAGCTAACATTTTTGAATACATTGCCCAACATCTGAAATTATTGCAACCTACCTTATAACATGTGCCATTAACATTGGTGAAACCTGACATACAACCTTCTTGTGCTTCGATTATAAAGAGAAGTTTGAAGAAGATGAATCCCAAGCAGAGATTCTTCATCTAAAGAACAGTATTGGGGAAGAACTGCAGCTATTTTGAAAAACAGTTGCCTAACAACAGAAAATAATTCTTCGAGTTAAAGGAGGAGGCTCACGAGAATGAAGTGCTCGAATGGTTTCATTTTATCGAAATATGATGGTATTAAATTCCGAAAGACATGCATGAAGCAAAAGCTTTTATTTGGAAGGAGTAAATCAATATAAAACTATGGTCTATAAAAATTTTGGATCGTAGTAAATAGTTGATTTCCGTAGTGGGCATTCAAATTTTTTGCCGGCTTGCAAAATGACTTGTCCACAACTAGAAATCATTCCATTTTATTTTTTCACGATAATAACTAACAATTTTTATGATTGAAGACCAAATATATCTAATAATTATGCCTAACTAAGTCATAATGTGCGATTTGTCAGAATAGAGGCAAGAAAGAAATTAAGATCGTGGCGTCCACGAAGGAAAAAATTGAGAAGGAACACATCGAGTTTGACAGCTAAAATAAAAGAAATGCTCATAGAGCGAACTGTGTACAGTAGATTTCTAAGGTCAGAGCATCAGAAATCATCTGACGTCTGATGCTCCAGCCCCCACAATGATCTTTGCCGGGTGGCTACGGTACGCAAGTTTTGCTTACAAATGTGAGGTTTGCAACGGGACTCATTGTGACATGGTCATTGAACTGACTGAGAACAACATTGTATAACGTTCCATTCTGGAAATCCACCATAAACTATCTCTTATATACGCGTGGTCATCCATTTTAGTTCCCATAATAAAAGAAGAATTATGGACCCTGACCTTCAGAAACTGAAGAGAAACCAATAGTTTTTTTCTCGAATATTACTGTTCCAATACTCCATAAAAGCCACTGGCACATATCTTACTGCTGGGAAAAAGAAAGTTGTAAAAAGACATTGGGCCGTGTGTGTGGCGATATAGCAGTTCGAAGTCTAAAATGGATATGTGCATTCATATGTTATATGGAAATGGTAAAATTTGAATATAAATCGAACACACTCGACATAAAAGGATGACATTCGTCAGTCATAATTGTTTTTTCACAAACCGTCTGTTCTACCGCTCTAGCAATAAGGGACGCTAACTCTTATGCAGAACAACTTTGTCAAACTAAAGGTTTTCCAAATATGGCCAAACACCTTACGTGAACCAGGACAGACCAGGCATATTCCTCACTGGTCCCCTTGCTTGTTGGGAAATGAACCTCACATATTTTCGGAGAAAAGGTGAACAACACGCGGGTGACAGACTAACTAGTGGTTATCGTCAATTTCATAATGCATAATACTCCATAATTAGTTTAGCGACCGTCCTGAAAATATGTCCAGGTGCGACGACGGTGTTGTGAACAACGAATGAACAACGTATGGGCGCGCTTACGAATTTGGAACAATCCGCCTGCGTTTGAAGTAAACACTCAAATATTCTTTTTTTTTCAGCAAAACATCTCAATAACGAATCTTAGAACAGTTGCAGTTGTAACAGCATTGCTTGTAAATTAACTCGTTTAAACATACACAAATGGGTTTATTAGATAACATCCAGAAATCAGTATTCCGAAAATAACAATAAAATAAGAGGTATTACGGCGACGAAGCATTGTGTTATAAGATCAACTCAATATCCCAAACATTTATTTCGTTCATTTCGCAAGCGGTCGAGAACGGAGTTTATTGTATCTTTGGCACTGTCCCAGTTTATATATAGTACTGTGTTTTCAGTGCCCCTGCATTGTAACCTTTGAAGTAGCCTCAGGCGGCGATAGCCGTCTGGTAAAATATGTATACGTACATTTCAACCGCCAAAACAATAATATTGATGCAATGAACACGCGATTCGTTTTAATCAACGCGTTATAATGTTTTGCAGCATAAAACAAATAGAGTTTCCAAAATATCCCTCCTATTCCTTTACACAGTCCTCCAGATGCTTCTTAAACGAGCCCTCCGTGGAACGCAGGTATTTGGCGACACTTCAGCCCATAACTTCGGAAGGACAGTACGGAGTGAGGTCAAATTTGTGTGAGACAAGGTGCAGGAATCCCCCCCCCCCCCCCAAGTGTGATCGTGCGAAAGCCGGAATAATTCAGTTCGGACGAATACTGCTGATATTCCGCATGGCTGCAAATCCAGAAAACACGGGCACGAGAACGGCCCTACACGATCGTCGACTCATGAGATGATGATGCGTCTTGTTTGAGGGTCAACTGTATTCCATTGCAATAATTACTGCTCCGTGGAAGTAAAGAGATCATCAACGCGTTTTGTAGATAATTTTGACTGTGCATTTCGACGCAGTTAGTCACAAATACCCGTGAGGTCGTTTCCGTCGACGTCACCGCTGTCCAGCTGACGATTGCGTCCGGACGTACGAGTCTTTCGTCTCCGTCGGCATCCTGGACCGCTTTGCAAAGCATACGCCGATTTTGGTGGCTGTAGACATGCTGGTTCGTGAATAAAGCTCGTCTGAACGTTCCTCACGACGAATTTTATCAAGCTTACATGTTCGCTTTCCGACATCATTATTCAGCGAGCAGAAAAGATATCAACATGGTACTTCGCAACGCCTTAGATAACAGTATAACGAACCTTGATGGTAAATATCACATCATTTCAATGAAAACTCATGAAATTATTCAATATTGAAAAAAATTCTTCCAGGGTTTAAAACTATTGGACCACCCTGTAATTTCCAATCTTCTAGGATTCTGAAACTCTAACAGCTGTACTTCAGAACTTCAGAGTCATGGTGTAGTTTTTCCACACATTGCATTTTCGACTGTCATTTTCATTGGGGTTATTTTATGTATGAAAAAAATTTTTGGAAAAAAAAACAAATTCTGTTTTTTTCGACTTCAGAACATTTCTGAGGGCTACTCACATTTACGGTTTTCTATAATATATCTTTATTCCACAAGTCGGTACTATGAAAGAGTTGAGACGTTTCTCACATCGACCGGTGGAAGCTAAGAGGTAGTACGGTGGTAAATGAGGCACATACTTAGCTTCCTAGGCGACTTTCGTACCACCGTGGAAGTCAGTTCTCACTTTCGTTCCCTCCACGTAAACCAGGTGTCGCCCTTCACCACCTGGCTCCCTAAAGCTAGGAGCGGCTGAGGGGAGGGGGACTTCATGTGCTCTGCTACAAGCCCAAATTACTACTTACCCAACTCATTCAGATCTACTAAAATTGGTCCCAATCTCAAAATGATTTCTTTAGAGGGAACAAAACAATTTGGTTCACCTTGTAATAATAGTAGATGTAAAATATGTCCGATTGTCTCTTTCGAATACGTTATTCAAAGCAGTTCCACAAAATACTTTTCTTATACTTTTTCCACTGATTCTTCTAATTCTCAAAGTACTGGTATTGTTTATTGTCTGGCAGAAATGTTAGAGTGAAAACCGCATTTCTTTGCACCTAGAACTGACAGAGTTATTCCCCGGCAAACAGTTCGGCCAGGTACCGTAGTCAGAAAGGTTAAGGCGAAATGCTAGCCTCTTTGGAAAATTTGCATATGATAAGCAAATCCTATGTATCCTATGCTAATTGTGTACGATTGCGTGGACGATCGTACAAAATTAGCATAGGATACATAGGATTTGCTCATCATATGCACATTTTCCAAAGGGGCTAGCATTTCGCTTTAAAATACGTGTTTACGGTTTATATGCATCAATAGCGTGACAGGGTTGGAGGTGCAGAGATTGTTGTGATAGACATGTGATGATAAAAGGGCCCTGTATCTTCTAGCGTCTGCAGCCCTGCTGCGCTATTTCCCACTTACCACGGCTGCGGTACTTCAATTGTTTTATAAATTCGAGGTAGTTTAGCTTTTTGAGCAAGCTCTCCTACTTCGGTGAGCAAAGGAAATTTACTGCAATTTTCGCATTTTGACCGTCATAGGTCATAGTATCAATAGAAATTATAAAAAATGTGCAATTCGAGGTGAACCTATCCCACGAGACTTTTTCTCGTGGGCGGCCTCTCCCTTTAACTAATTGTTTCAAAAAATTCTTTCGTTGTTGCAACTATACGTTGCAACTATTGAAATATATAGAATTACAGGAGAAACGTATTCCAAAACATACATTATTGCTTGTGTCTAATATGACGCTGGTTACGCAAGTAACAGGAAATAACGACTTTATTAGAGTGCTAACTTAAGTATAAATACTCTCGGCTAAGAATGGAGAGTATGGCAACAACTGGCAGCTTGGCAACAACTGCTCCGTCTACAGTTCTCCAAAGAGGTAGCGATCCTCTCTAAAAGCGCTAAAGGTTGACTGTAACCCTAAACAGTCAGAGATCCGACAGCTACTCTCCAAGCCCGGTTGCCAGATCCGGTGCTAAAACTGCCAGGCCCGTGGAGAGGCTGAAGAAACGTCGTCAAGTGGCGGTCCGTGTCGCAGAGAGGAAGGATTCCCCCGGCATAGAAAGGGAAGCAGCAGAGAGCCTGGAGCCCCTGCTTCCCGAGGACTTAAGACCCGTGGATCGACATCTCAAGCTCTCGTTTCTTGAAATAAATAGATTCGGTCATTTTGTTGTTGTCATCGGTTGGACTCTACGAGTTCAATTATGGCGACCGCAAGTAAACCGAACCCTATTTACCCCCCAGCTATCAGTGGTAGTTCACCAATGATAGCTGGTACCAGGGCGACCTATCAGGTGGTCGCATACCAGGATGACCTAACAGGTGGTCATAGCCAGGGTGACCTAACAGGTGGTCACACGGGAGTCCCACTCCCACAAACTCATATCAAACCTTATCAAATCTTATGCTCATCTTCATCTTCTGAAATTAATCTCATCTCATTTCTTTCCCGAGATAAAGTGAAAGTGAGCAAGACTAAAGTGAAAGCGTGTAAGGCAGAGAAACGAATGAAAGAGAAGGACGCGACTACTGACATACTAATCGAAGTTCCTAGACAATCAGATGAAAGAGATAGAACGACGAGACGCTGTTCGAAAAATAAAACAGCCTATGACATAAGCTTAGACAAAGAAAATGGGCAGAGTTCTGATGAAAATTCCCAGTCCAGTCGTTTCAGAAAGAGAGATTCACGGAAAAATAGATCGCAAAAGACCAGGAGTGATTCTGAAAGTAGAGAAAGATACGAAACGTTTAAGAAAGATTGCGATAAAACAATTAGGAAGGTTAAAGAACAGTTGGAAGAGTCGGAATACCAATTGGACATATATGCAAATTTGCAGATAAGTAATTTGAGTGAAAGAACAAGGAAGAGTGTTCATAAAAAACTCAAGGAGGAGATAAAGGCATTGGAAAAAATGCAGGAAAAACTCACACAGGTTGATGAAATTGCACAAAATAACAATGTGCAGTATTGGGATTATTTTCTACGTGCTAATGGTGTTGATCTTATCATCAAAGTAACAAAGTGCGTTTCAGCCTTCAAGGTGGTCGTGAGAGAACTTTTGTCGTGTACAATTGCATACGAGCTCAGTGATCTACCTACCGAACGCTCTAGAGATACGCCAAAAGGCAGTAATACAGTTCAACACCACACACAACTCAGAAGGGATAGTATTGTAAGAAATCAACCACGGGAACGTGTGGATAGACTTTTAAACCAAACTCCATATCCGAATAATCCACAATCCATTCAGATTACACCTACAGACAGCAACTGGGCACCGCAGTTGACATCCACACCGTACCCATTAGCACCAACCAAGGCTACTCCAAGAATCCAAACACAGACAACATGCGAGTGGAAACTTGATAAATCATTGGTACAAATCGACATCCAGCCATTCAACGGCAGCCCCGAATCTTTCGACAGTTTCTGGGAACAATTTGATGCCCTGATTAACTCACAGCCTTGTCCAGATATACAAAAATTCATCACACTCAAAAAACTGTGTGTTGGACAGGCAGCTGAGTGCATTAAACAGTTCCCAGTGACTGGAGAATGTTATCAGGATGCAGTAAAACTAATCAAGGAACAATTTGGTGACACAGTTACCAAAAAGAGAGCCTTGTACAGTCAAATTGCGTCAATTCCTCAATCAAACTTGTCTACTCAACAACTTCAGAGCACGTTCTTCAACCTGAAAGCAAGTTTCCTACGACTCAGCAAGTACGAGAATCTCGATAATATGATGTTTAAACACGAAATCAAAAGAAGATTTCCATGGGAAATTGTCAACCAGATCAATCAAGAAGAAAGACAAAGAGGTATGGAATACAACGTAGACGAGTTATTAAAAAGCATCTTCCAGAAAATCACATCAAAATCAGATGATGAAAGGGCTAAAAATCATTACTATACCGAAATTTCAGCATTCAAACCATGTTTAGTGTGCAAAAAGACAGGTCACAGAACAGTGCACTGCACACAACAAATCAACGCCAACGTCTTGAATGACAAGATGAATCAGGAAAACGTATGTAAAAAGTGCTTTGAAAATGATCACCAGACAAAAGATTGCTCTGAAGGAAACTGTGAGAAGTGTAACAAAGAACACAACACGAAAATTTGTTTCACTTCCAAACAGTACAAGTACCCACAACGTTCGCGGGACCCAGCATTTGGTAATAAATGGTGGAACAAAGGTTATATTGAAAGAAATGATCGAAGAGGAGAATTCTCAAAACACAATTTCAGGCAAAATAACCAAGATCAGAGATGGTACAGAGAACATCCTCTCGAGAAAATTCAAGAGAAAGACAGTATGTCCCAAACAGCGGACAAAATCAGACGGAAAATAGACAAGTAAAGTGGCAGAAGACAGTGATACAAAAAAGCACTATGCAAAGAGTCCCATGCCTAATAAGGATGGTACACAAAGTAGAAAAGAATGGCGTCCACAAAAGGTTTTCTCCAGAGAAAGCCAGAGACAGGGAGGTCTGCCGCCCTGGAAAAACAACTATTCCAGAAAACCTACACATAATGTTCACTTACTTACAGAACAAGAAACTCAGAATAGCGAAAACGATCAGACAGATGACGAAGAATCCACAACAGAATCGTCGAATCATTTTTTCCGGTAAGGAATAAAAAGAAGGCAATGGTTTGCCAAATTATCGAAACACAAATGTTAATATGCAGAGCGATTGAAAAAACAACCAGAAAACCACTTACTATATTCATTGACACAGGCGCGTCACACTCGTTTATGAATAAAAAATCAGCAGAAAATATAAACCTTCCAAAAGGTTCCATTTCAAATACTTCAATAGCTACGTTTGGAAGAAAACCTCAGAATAAACAAATCACGTTATCAAAGATAACATTAATGTCAAAACACAATGAATAAATTACTATGAGAATTAGAATCATAGAGGACATGCAAATGAGATTTTGTTGCAAACAAATCTCGAAACTTGACCAAAAATGTTTAAAACTGAATGAATTATCTATTCCAGAAAATATCAATGAAGATGCGATTCTCAATGTAGACATTCTAATTGGACAAGATCATCTGGGCGACCTGTTGGGTAAACATCCCACAATAAAAAGATTACCTTCAGGAATGATAGCATTAGAAACTGTTTTCGGAATCTGTATTAGTGGCGTCCAAACAACATCCGACGACTGTATAAAACCTACGATTTCCGAAGTAAATAAGTGTGAAACGATTGAGCATCTGAACCCTGATTTGAGAACAATGTGGGACTTAGATCAAATTGGTATTGCAGATAATCCAGACAAAGAAGCTGAATCAGAAATCAACCAAGAAGTAATGAGACAATTCGAAGAATCTACACAAATAATTGATAACAAAGCACATGTTCAATTCCCGTTCAATGGAAAAGAAAGCAAATTATGTGACAATAAAAGACTTGCATATAAAAGACTCGTGTCACAATTGAAACGACTCAGCGAAACAAGTAAAGAGCGGTTAAAGGAATACGACAAGATTATAAGAACACAAAAAGAAACTGGTATAATAGAAGAAGCACCGTATTTACCACAAGGCCCAGTATATTATATACCCCATAGTTGTGTAGTCAAAGACAGTAAAACGACGAAGGTCAGAATTGTATATGATGCAAACAGTCACTATAAAGGAGAAGTATCACTGAATACGGGACCATCGTTATTACCAAACATAGTCGAACTATTATTGAGAACAAGAAATAAAGCCTCTTATGATAATAAGTGACATAGAAAAAGCATTTCCATCAAGTCTATTTACAAGAATCACACAGAGATGTAACCAGGTTCTACTGGGTCAGAGATATTCACTAAGCCAACTAACTTCTGAAAATGTTGGTAGCCATACCGATTCTGCAGAGTACCATTTGGGAATTAAATGCCTAGTCCTTACTTGCTGAACATGACAATTCAGTATTTCCTAACCGTGGTGAACAAACATCCTTGGGCAAACCAAATATTACGAAATATATATGTTGATAACCTAATATTAGGTGCAAATTCAGCAGATGAAGCTATTGAAATCTATAAAACAACCAAGGACATCTTCATGAACATGGGGATGAATTTGCGAGAATATAAAAGTAGTGATTCCACTACAAATAAACAAATTAAAGAAGAAGATCGAGCTAACGATATAAAACAAAAAGTTCTGGGAATGACATGGGATACCCATGAAGATACTTATGAAATTTCGATAAAAATATCACAAGAAGGTGTAAATACTAAAAGAAAAGTATGGAAAAATGTCGCTAAGAACTTTGATCCATTAGGAATTGGGTCACCACTTCTAATAGAAGCAAAGGTGTTCAAACAATATCTATGCATTAAAAATTACGAATGGGATCAGCAATTGGACGAAAAAGACACACAAACCTACCAGAGAATTTGTGATAAGATAATTCCCACTTCGATTAAAATACCGAGACATCTTAAAAATCTACTACATGGTAATAAACTTGCAATATTTGGTGATGCGTCAGAAAAGGGGTATGCAGCTTGTGCATACGTTCTATCGAAAGAAACAGGACAAAATGATAAAACCTTATTAATCAGTAAATGTAAATTGTATCCAGTTATGTCAAAAATGACTATTCCACGAGGAGAATTAATGGCGCTACTAGCAACTAGCAAGCTGGCACTGACCATTCTAAAGGAATCGGATATTAACTTTAAAGAAGTGATCATGTTTAGTGATTCAACTTGCGCTCTGTCGTGGGTAATTCATAAAAACGTGCAATCACTAGACACCTTTACAAGAAACCGAGTAAAAGAAATAAGATCAAATATTGATCAAGTCGGTTCTAAAATTCGACACTCTATACATTATGTACCAACAGATCTCAATCCTGCTGATCTCGGTACAAAAGGAGTAGTTGACAGTTCAACATTAGAATCATCAACTTGGTTCACAGGCCCAAGCTTCATTCATATGCCAACAGAACAATGGCCTGAACAGTCACGAAATAAATGGATAATACCAATAGACCAATTTGTCGTCAATTCAGTCAATAATCAAGAAATCAGTGAAAGTGATGATGCCAGTGTAGTGAACATAGAAAACCAAAGCTCATGGATAAGACTCTTAAATTCAACATCCAGAGCACTGAAGATATGTAGAAAATGGATGAACAAAATAAAGTTGAAACCAAATGCATCCGAACACCTTAAGGAAATATCCACAAATAACATAATTACTACAACTGATCACATAGTAGCCACGAAACTAATAATTGCAGACCATCAAGCCAAGTATCAGAAAGATATTGATAAAATTGCCAAAAATCATGTAGTTGCGAAAGACGCAAACGGGATATGGAGGCTACTGGTAGAATAAACAATTCCACCCTAGAAGAATATTCCAAAAATCCCATTATAATTATTCCAAAGGACAATCTGCACGTATTGCTGACAAAACATCATCACTATGCTACAGGCCATGGAGGCATGACTATGACCCTGAGCAGTATAAGACAGCACTTTTGTTTTCCCAAAAACAGACAAAAGGTTAAAAATCTATTGCGAAAATTCATAAGGTGTAAGAGAATGACAGGAAACAGTTACCAATATCCACACATGCCTCAACTTCAAAAAGAAAGGGTACACATGTCCAATCCCTTCGCTCACACAGGAGTAGATTATATGGGACCATTACAGTTACATATTAAAAATTCAGAAGGAAAAGTAGAAACACAAAAAAGATGGATTGTACTCTTTACCTGTCTGGCTACGAGGCTCATCCATCTAGAGATAGCAACGAGTCTATCAGGAATACACTTCGTCCATGCTCTTAAGAGAATTTTCCGGCAAGAAGGGGAAATCCTAAGAGCATAGTTTCAGACAATGGAACTTCATTTGGGTTGGCAGCAAAACTGTTCCACCCCGAAAATAAAGAGGAACTTATAATGATGAATCAGAAACTTCAAGCCAAAGGTATTGAATGGAAATTTATAACTCCATTATCACCTTGGAAAGGAGGTGTTTACGAAAAAATGGTTGGACTGACTAAGAAAGCTTTATACAAGGTTGAGAACAATCTATTCACTGATATAGAGCAGTTCAATACAACAATCACAGAAGTCGAAGCAATTGTGAATTCTCGACCACTGACTTATATTTCCTCTGCTACGTTCTGTGGCGCGCAGAGCGCCGCAGACTTTCCCGCACGTTCTAGGCATGCGCGCATACTTTCACGCATGATCACGGTGTGCGCGCATACTTTCCCGCATGATCACGGTGTGCGCGCATACTTTCCCGCATAGAGCGCCGCACGGTACGCTTCCGGAGCAATGTCTCTGAAATCACAATTTTGACAATTTGGATCGCCCAGCTGCGGGCGCATACTTTCCCGCGTACATTCCCGCATAGAGCGCCGCGCACTCGCGAAAAGTCTTCTCTCAAGAAATTATTTTCAGCTGCAGTACCGTAGTTGCAACAAATAGTTGCTACAAATAATGGAGTTTCGCCGCTAAAATGCACTTTTTCTCAATTTTTTTTTTATTTTCTTTGTGCGTTTTTCGTATTATTTTCCGTTTGTTTAGTTTGTTGTGTATAATTCTTCGTTTCCTGTTTAAGTGAATCTTCCGTGGTCATCCCGACGAGTACATATGATAGAATTTAGTACATTTAAAGCTTTTATTCACTTGAAGTTCCATTGACGGTTTTTTGATGCACTGTTCTTATGTTAATTGTCTATTGTTTATTGCTGCAGGATGTATGCAGCAGGTGCAGGATGAAAAAGCATGTCTGTATACCGTAAGGCTGAAGGAATGGGCCTTGCGCTATGGCTTCACCTACGACACCAGTGAGAAGTGCTAATTGTAAGTATCTTTTTTCTACTTATTGTATATTGAAATATTTTATATACCGGAAGCATAGGCTGCTTGTGATGTTTACGTTGCACAACTCTCTCTACATACATGCATTACGCGCAAATGACTATGCATACAAAGACAATAGTTGTTTATGAAAGCTTATATGTTTTAGTGCGCAACAGCAATCGCCAAACGTCCAGAATTCCTCGCCTGTTGATGGTTAAAATTTACAAAGGTGAAGGGTCTGGCATTTCGGAACAATTTAGTACGAACAAGGAAAGTATAGGTATGTTTATTATTGTTTCATTATTATTCAGTAAGCGTTAAATGCTGCACATCTGCCGAAAACAAGTTAATTTTCCTCCAAAACATCAAGGACGAGTACCGGAATGTTTTATTAGATGTACTGGGAATTAGAATTTAGACCCTTATTGAACGTAGTTTTTGCTCCCATACTCATGCATCTAAATATTGCAAATTGCAGATGCCACCTCTTCCTTCAACAAAGCGCCAAAGCTTCAAGTTCTGCAGTGTTTGGTGTTTCAAGAAGAAGTCGCGCGTTCGCTGTCGTCTCAAGTGTTTCTTGATAAATACTGGCTAGTTCTTTCATTTTAGGTGTTGGGATGCTTTAAGTAACGGCTAATGTGTTCCTAGACACTAGAGAAAACGTTTACTAAGTGCTTGTTAATAGGGAGCTTGTTTAGCCATTCCCCCATTTGTCGTCATTCGTCATTATAATTCTTAAGCAGTATTTCTCTTTTGTATGTTGAAAAACTCGTGCATCCTACTAACTTAGTCCACTTTGTTTAACTTCTCGCCATTCTATACAAAATAGTTCCACAGTAGCTGAGTATCTATTATAGTTACTTATTACTCAGATTATTTGCAGCTTGCCTTATTTTGTTGTAGATTGTAACTAGACATACAATCGAAAAGTCCCTAAGTTTACTTAAATGCTGTTCCTTAATCCCTCTAGTAAGGTTTAGAAGTTATTATGAATAATTATGTTGTGTAGTATTGTGTAGAGACTTATATTGACGAAACTTTTGCTAGCAGTCTATTTCGTTAATATTATGAAAGTAAGTTCCTCAAGTTTGATCAGTTCGTAGTATATTTCGAATTATTTTTAATCGCTTCATTTTTATTGTATTCTATCAGTGTTGAATTAATAAAATTATTTTATCGCTTTTGTATGATATTTTTTATATTGTGAAGTGGGCGGGGCAAGGGGAGGAGCCTAATGGCTAGTGTAACCGCGTAGAGCGCGGCGAACTTACCCGCATAGAGCGCCGCGCACTAACCCGCGTAGAGCCCCGCCGACTTTCCCGCATAGTGCGCTGCAGACATACCCGCGCAGAGCGCCGCTCACTTTCCCGCCTTGTGCTGCAGACATACCCGCGCAGAGCGCCGCTCACTTTCCCGCCTTGTGCGCCTCTGCAAAAGCGCACAAGGCGGGATGGTACGCGGCGCTCTGCGCGGGTGAAGACCAGAGAACTACACAGGTAAATGTAGATAGAGACTTGCTCAACGATAGAACGTACAAAGACCAGACAATTAAAACTGCTGAAGAAGCAGTTGAACACTTTAAGGAATTCGACAAAGCATTAAAAGAAGTATGGGATCAGTGGCAGAATGAATATCTGAAAGAACTACAAGAAAGACATAAAAATGCCTTCCAACCGTATTCCAAATCGAACCCACCGCAACCTCGCAAAGGAGATGTGGTGATCATTAAGGGCGCGTTTAAGATGGGCGAAAGAAAGAAAAAAATAGGTTTTCGGCCGTTCAGGTTGGCCGAAAAGAAAACTTTTGAAAGACAATGCAAAAACAAGAGACGCAGACAAAACCCGAAAAAAATTACTGTATTTTTTCATTTTCCCTTAGTATTAAAAGTTTTCTTTTCGGCCAACCTGAACGGCCGAAAACGCATTTTTTTCTTTCTTTCGCCCATCTTAAACGCGCCCTGAAGATCAAGCGACACCAAGACATGAATGGAAGTTAGGAATAGTTGAAGAAGCCATTATAGACGCTGATAAGAAATGCAGACAATGCGTAGTCCGCACAGGAAATGGGAAAAATTTGCATAGATCCACATGTCACCTTATTCTTACAGAATTACAATATGCTGAGCAACCAAAAGACGAAAACAAGAGACGAACAAGGTTTCGTGGAACGTACACAGAGTAAAATGTGGTTAAAAAAACCCTCCGTCGGGAGACTGTGCTGAGCACACAGAAATATAGTACAAAATTATATTTGCATATAGTACTTCACCATGATGACGGAAAATGATCTTTAATAACGCTTCATTCATCAAAAAGACTCTCGTTTGGGAGTCTTTTATCTTCAGAGAAATACAAAATAAGATATCTTCTCGTTTGGGAGTGTTGCAACTATTGAAATATATAGAATTACAGGAGAAACGTATTCCAAAACATACATTATTGCTTGTGTCTAATATGACGCTGGTTACGCAAGTAACAGGAAATAACGACTTTATTAGAGTGCTAACTTAAGTATAAATACTCTCGGCTAAGAATGGAGAGTATGGCAACAACTGGCAGCTTGGCAACAACTGCTCCATCTACAGTTCTCCAAAGAGGTAGCGATCCTCTCTAAAAGCGCTAAAGGTTGACTGTAACCCTAAACAGTCAGAGATCCGACAGCTACTCTCCAAGAGCTGATCCCGGTTGCCAAATCCGGTGCTAAAACTGCCAGGCCTGTGGAGAGGCTGAAGAAACGTCGTCAAGTGGCGGTCCGTGTCGCAGAGAGGAAGGATTCCCCCGGCATAGAAAGGGAAGTAGCAGAGAGCCTGGAGCCCCTGCTTCAAGAGGACTTAAGACCCGTGGATCGACATCTCAAGCTCTCGTTTCTTGAAATAAATAGATTCGGTCATTTTGTTGTTGTCATCGGTTGGACTCTACGAGTTCAATTATTCGTTTTCTAACTACTTCTATTTGTGTCTTAACACATTTATGTACTATTTAAGTTAAAAAACGGAATTAGTTTTTTTTTTCATTTTTTATTTATTTTTTTTTTCAATGAAAATGTCAGTCGAAAATGCAATTTGTGGAAAAACTACACCATGACTCTGAAGAACTGCTTTTAGAGTTTCAGAATACTAGAAGATTGGAAATTACGTATATTCTACCAGACCGCTATCGGCATCGGCGCCTTAGGCGACTTCAAAGGCGGCAGGGGGTCGAAACGAGGTCGACAGGGGGTCGAAACGAGGTCCGTGTTTGACACGGTATTTATAATCAAATTTTTTAAATTATCTCTCTATTATTTTTTTTTTTTTTTTTTTTTTTTTTTTCTCTCTATATTTTTGTTTTTTAAAGCGAAATACTTGCCGGTTTTTGAAACGCATCTCAAATATCAGCATTCTTACTCAGTTATGCTAAAAGGGGTCTATTTTTTATTCAAATTTATGCTAATTTGCATATGAAGCATTGGAAAGCAAAGATTACTCGATGCGTTTCAAAAATCGGCCGGTATTTCGCTAGTTCTCGATAGTTCTCGATAGTTCTCGATAGTTCTCGATAGTGATAGTTGTTCTCGAAATACTAATTTGTTTATTACGTTCAAAGGTACGCTAATGAAGTAGTAGCCAGAAAAAATGAATATTTGAGGGTTCACTTCAAAAGCAGTAGAGTTGTTCCAATGTCGTCAGCGTGCCCACACGCTGTTCAATCATTAGTACCGCCATTGTATCTGGAACCTATTTTCACGACAGTTGCTTTCTCTACCGGATGATCGACCTTCTTCGCACAATAGAAACCTGAATAGCAAGTAAAATTGACAAGAGTCAATACTGAGCTCCCTACTGTTATCCACCCTATAAAAACCCTAGTGTAACCTATAAAAATGGTGCATGCTATATGAACCCGCCTGCCGTAAGCTTTGAACACAGAGGAGGAAAATGAGGGAAACAGGTCAATTAACTGGTGTGGTCAGCAACGCTGTTATATATGAATAGTAGACGAAGAAACCAATTACGTTCTGCGCCTGCGTGACGTTTAACGGAAGAGAGAAAGCTGATATTGTCTGATGGTCCACGAAACTGGCAAACACCGTGGCCACCTAACCGGAGTCGAACCCACTAAATCAAATAAAGAGTTTGGTGCGCAGCTTGCTAGTATGGGTGGGTCGGAGGGCAGTTGACCGGACAACGCAAATGACGATTTTAGGCAAAAACTTCCAAACTGCATTTTTTTGTTGGCTGAGTATCATACGCAGCGAAAATTTAAACAATCTCGGGCTACCGTACCGTTGTTGCAAAACAAGAAGGTAATTACGACGGGCACTTTTTGAATGCGCCGTGTTTAACAGCATTAAAGGGTCAGGCTCACGAGAAAGTCGTGTGGCTTGCAAATGTGCAGAGTGTGAGGTTGGACAACGAGAACATCTTCTTATTATATAAAAGAGTAACTGTAGCCTAATTTGCATACCGATGTGCGTTACGAAATGCAAATTTTCGTGTTCGGGTATAAAAAGAGTGTCGCAGCTCAATATCGAAGTATGCATATGCAATTGTTCTATGCATATGCATTTGTTTCCTATTAGGTGTATTTCTTATGATACGTTTGAAACTTTGTATATAAGTATGCCCATGCTAAACCAATCATATTTCCATGTAAGTCGCCAAAGGCGGCGTGAGCCGACTGGTAACCACATAAGTTGTGAAGCATGAAACGCACAATTCAGCCAGAAATTTCCGTAGTAAAGTGCGAAAGAAAGCTGACAGTGAGAAATTGGCATCAATTTGCATAAATAATATCCGAATAAGTTGGCATTTGCTAGCTATGGCTGAAACAGTTTATTGAGCTTTCTTCCGGTTAGCAGATACTGCAACTGCTTGGAGGAGGAGCGGGAGGTTTTTTTCCCATACATCCATAACCAGTTGTGGGCTGAAAATAGTATGAATTTATTGGTAGGATTACGGAGTATTCGTAAGGATTTATTGGTAAAAAGTGGACAACATAACATAGGCCGCAATATAAGATAAATTGTTGAGAGATTGCTAAGAGAAACTCGCTAATGAGAGAAAATCACAGAATAAAGAAGTAAGCATAGAGTAAGCATGGCAGCACGCAGTTTCGGTACCTGAACTAGCAGCTACAAGTGCTTGACCATATTAGTATCTTTTCCTTACCGTGATCTGTTCACATACAGCTCCCCAGGTACTATGAGTCGAGTGAACATCGTACCACGTCCCTCTGTCCCAGCCGTCAGTGTCGAGGTAAAACTGCAAAAAAAGTGTGCTTGTTGCCTTGTTTGTTTGATGGAGTTTACAAGAAAGACGCATTATCGTAAATAGAACGTTGCCCACGTTACTTTTGACAGGACCACATTGAATTGTGCTGGTCTTGAATACCGTCGAATAAAGACTCACTTGAACGACGGGGCCACGGGACTGTGGCCTTCCTGGTCCCCAATTACGATATTTTACGAAGGGTTCTTTATACCAAATACCGCTGTTCCAAGTTTCTGGTGAAACATCGTACAGTCCAATCCACATACCCTGAGAATACAATAAGAAACGCATTAATTGTTTAATGTTAAACGTATACAGTTAATTAGAACCAAACTCGTATCTCTTTTTAGTTGTGTTTCCTTTTTTACAGAACAAAACTAAAAATAAAATAAAACATGCTGCCTTCTTTATTGAACTTTGTGGCTTAAATAATTAGAGTGATTTTACAGTAAAGAGCTACGCAAGTTTATTTCACATATGAGTAGAGAGCGCTACGTCGACCGTCGTGAGTTCGTAACTTTCGAAGCATGTAAACGCTACTTTTCCACGTGGAACGTTTACGTATGCATACAACCTGCCTGCCTGGCCCAATTCTCCCCTATTATTTGCGCAATGTCCACTCTTCTTTGTTCGACTAGATGTATGTTGTTCCAGAACATATCTGAATGGATGTTTTCTGGAAATGCCTATATGTGTCTCTCTGCACTGCCTCTCTGTGTCTCTCTCTTTTTTCTCTCTCTCTCTCTTTCTTCTCTCGCACTCTCTCCTCTGTCAATAGAGTGCGATTTCGCACCTGAAAAGGGGGCTGTGCGATTTCGCACAGTAAACTTTCCAAAAAAAGGCATACCCGGTGCGAAATCGCAGACTCTCGTGTGCTCTGCGAATTCGCACTGAAAACGTAAAGCAAAAACTTTTTGCCCTCTCCGCAGTGCCTGCTCTCTCGCCTAGTATTTTTCACTGCGAATTCGCAGAGCAAGTAATCCAAAAAGAATTCCTAGAGAATTCTTTTTGTTTTTTTTCCTGTGAGAAGCACAGCATCCTAATATGTTGTGCTGCAAATGCGCACAGGAAGAAAAACAAATAGGATTCTCTAGGAATTCATTTTGGATTTCTTGCTCTGCGAATTCGCAGTATTTCTGGTGCGAATTCGCAGTGTAAAATCCTAGGCGAGAAAGCGGGCACTGCGGAGAAAGCGTTTTTCAGTGCGACTTCGCAGAGCACATGAGAGTCTGCGATTTCGCACCGGGTATTTTGCCGATGCGAATTTGGAAAGTTTGCTGTGCGAATTAGCACAGCCCACTTTACGGTGCAAAATCGCACTCCGTTAACAGAATATTATGTTGTTCTGCGAATTCGCTCCGGAAAAACACCAAAAAGAATTCTCTAGGTTTTTTTACGTTTTTCAGTGCGACTTCGCAGAGCACTTGAGAGTCTGCAATTTCACACCGGGTATTTTGCCGATGGAAAGTTTCCTGTGCAAAGCACATCCCACTTTTCCAATGCGAAATCGCACTCCTTAACAGAGATCTCTCCTTTCTGTCATGTATATAAATGCGTGTAAGTTTCCTGTAAAAACTGCACTTACGGTATTTCAACTATTTGCGCTAAAATCAGTCAATACTTATCGTCTTGCAATTGGATTTTGTGCGGAACAATTATATCGCACTGATGACGTCACAAAAAAAATCAGCAAGAACGCTCACCTACAATTGCCCGGTTTTCCAAGTCACATCTAATTGTAGCCAGATCAACGTCGTTTCCCAGTTGTTGACATACATTTCTAGCATACTCGTAACCGCGAATTACACGGATAATCTGCAAAACATTGTTTGGCCAGCCTCTGCTACTCACCACGCAGACGGCCGGGGTTCTATTCCCGCGACTGGTTGCATCGAATGGGTGGGTAAAATGTAGGTCGCATTTTTGAATACAGTACCCAAGATTTGAAATTATTGCAACCTACCTTGTAGCATGTTCCACTAACATCGGTGAAACCTGGTAGACAATTTTGTGCTTCGATTAGGAAGATAAGTTTGAAGAAGATGAATCCCAAACAGAGATTCTTCATCTAAAGAACAGTATTGGGGAAGAACTGCAGCTAAATTGAGGAACAGTTGCCTAACAACATTAAATAATTATTCGAGTTAAGCAGAAAGAAACACAACTTGAAATCCTTCCATTTTATTTTTTCACGATAATAACTAACATTGTAATTTTTAAGATTGAAGAACAAATATTTATCTAATAATTGCGCCTAACTAAGTCATAATGTGCGATTTGTCAGAATAGAGGCAAGAAAGAAATTAAGATCGTGGCGTCAACGGAAGGAAAAAATTGAGAAGGAACACATCGAGTTTGACAGCTAACGTAAAAGAAATGCTCATAGAGCGAACTGTGTACAGTAGATTTCTAAGGTTAGAGCATCAGAGATGAGTACATTCGTCTGACGTCTGATGCACCAGCCCCTACAACGCTCTTTACCGTGTGGCTACGGTAGGCAAGTTTTGCTTATAAATGTGCAACGGGACCTAGTGTGATCATGGTCATGGAACTGACTGAAACATGCTGATTGTATAACGTTCCATTCTGGAAATCCATGATAAACTAGCTTTTATATACGCTTGGTCATCCATTTTATAGTTCCCATAATAAAAGAAGAATCATGGCCCCTGAGCTTCAGAAATTGAAGAGAAACCAATAGTTTTTTTTCTCGAATATTACTGTTCCAATACTCCATAAGAGCCATTGGCATATCTTACTGCTGGGAAAAAAAGAAAGTCGTAAAAAGACATTGGGCCGTGTGTGTGGCGGTATAGCAGTTCGAAGTCTAAAATGGATATCTGCATTCATATGTTATATGGAAATGGTAAAATCTTTTTATATAAAGGAGAAGAGTTTACTTTTTTGTTTGAAGCCGCGTGTGAACGCAAACGCAACAAAAAAAATTAGAATATCTACGCTCGCTTTTGGGTATAAAAGGAGAGTCGGATATCAGCGTTGAGCAAAGCAAATGGGTCCGCCATTACTCTTCCTACGTTTCAGTCATTTGGTGTAAGTAGGCCAACTTTTAGTAGCTCTTCAAAATAAGCGCAATCGAGTGTTCTTCTTATCATATAAACTTTGAAAATTACGCTTTAGACTTTTTCATATAAGTATCCCAATTATTCGTAGGGTATCGCCTGTGTAGTCGCCTCAGGCGACGATAGCCGTCTGGTTTGAATATAAATCGACCACACCCGACATAAAACTAAGACATTCGTCAGCCACAAGTTTTGTTTCACAACCCTCTGTTCTACAGCTCTAACAATAAGTGACGCTAACTTTTTTATGCAGAACAACTATGTTCAACTAAAGGTTTTCCAGATATGACCAAACACCTTACGTGAACCCGGACAGACCAAGAAGCATATAAATACCTCACTTACTTGCTTGTCGGGAAATGAAACTCACATATAGTTTCGGAGGAAAGGTGAGCAACAAGTAGCGGGTGACAGACTAATTAATGGTTAGCATCAATTTCATAATGCACAATATACCAGCATATTTATTTTAGCAAATGATCCTGAAAATAGGTTCCAAGTACGGTGACAGTACTGTCAAATGAAAAACGATTGGACACGCTTACGACTTTGGGACAATCCGACTCATTTTGAAGTAAACCCTCAAATATTCATTTTTTTCGGCAAATCAATCAATAACGAATCTTCGAACAGTTGTAGTTGTAACAGCATTGCTTGTAAATTAACTCATTTAACTATATAAAAATGGGTTTATTAGCTAACATCTAGAAATTAGTATTCCGAGAATAACAATAAAACAAAAAGTATTACGGCGATAGAGCATTATGTAATAAGGTCAACTCAATATCTTAAGCATTTCTTTCGTTATTTTGAAAGCTATCGAGAACCGAGTTTACTGCATCTATCTGGTCCGCAATAGTTTATAGTAACGTGTTTTCCATCCTCATAAAGGTTAAAGCTAGGACAGTACTTCAGAGCCCCCAAGGGGTCACTGCAGTCAGATCTGGCCCATAGAAGTAGTGCGCCACAGAGATATAGGCCAATAGGCCATCTTTGATTACAGAATGGCTGGCCAACCCTAATTCAAGAAACCTATTTCATAATCATGCGAAACACATACTTTTTTAAGATAATGCTAAAGGACGTCTTACTAATCTGTGCATTCCTGTATTGCTGCAACGCTGGGAACACAACTAAAGACGCGTCGGGCGTATTGGTCGCACTACCGAACTCATGCTCACCTCCATTCACCAACGTTCTTGGGTCTTGCTATGCGGTAAGTGTAGCACAATGAAAATATCTTTTACGCTTCAAGGTCGCGCACCTTTATTCAAGGGTGATCCAATACATTTTCAAAGTTTGCTTGCGATATGTTCCGCAGAGGTGCTGAGCAGCAGGCGACGAGTTTCAGCTGGAGGATCGGCCGTGATTCTATGTTAATAGGATTGATGTGTGGTGTATGGGTTATGGTCTGTCTTATGATTATGTGTTATGTGATGAGGGAATCACCACTAAGCTTTTAACTACTATTCTTTAAAAAATATTTTCTTTGTAAACAATTTTTTGGCTCACCTGAGTTTTCACAAAATATCACATAGTTTTAGCTGGTCAACGTGAATGGAACACAAGAGAAAGCCATAAAAGACTGTAAGGCCCTTGGAACCAATATCACTCTTGCAACGATCAGATGCCAAAAGGAAAACGACGCCGTTTTGGGTATTTAATTAACTAATTAAGTATTTAAATAATTAAATAATTAACTAAAGGCTCAATTAGTTATTTTCAGAGTTTGCGAAAAAGGATCCTCTCGAGCAAGACAGGATAAGGTGCATGGTCAGGGCCGACGATATGCGATCTTTTGTAAGTCTAGATTTTCTCCTTTGGACATGACGCCTACAATTTAAAATTATTTCTTTTACGCTTCAGGTGCGTGTACATTTATTCAAGGGAGTTCAAATACAAGGATTGCTTATGACATGTTCCACAGAGGTCCTGAGCACAGGCGACGAGTTCCAGATGACAAATTTCTCGACGTCTTCGGGCTAGGGCCAGGAGGGACCTGAACTCTTATGATGCAAAATTAAATGGCTTCAGGGGCTATCCTAATGTACCGGGCTCATGGACACACAAATTATATTCACTATCTACATTGCATCTGAAAATAAAAGCTCTCTGTTTTAGCAATATCGCATTGGATTGCACGATATAAAACCTGGTGATCCTGCCTCCGGCAAATGGCTTACGACGAGTGAAAATAAATACAGGTTAGAGCCGAAAGCTAGTTGTTTTAGTTGTCTAACGGGTGCCCTATTTTTCGTTTAAACGGAGTTTGCAATATTTGAAATGCGCCATCAAGAAAATATTGTCTTCTAAGATGTTATTACGCTTTAATTTGCTTTGCAGGAATTGGGCGGAAGGCGAACCCAACAATAGCACACGTCGGAATAGCACAGAACAAGAAAGTACAGTCGAGGTGATTTAATACTATTTCATTATTTTCGAAAACTGCTGAAATTGAAAACCGCCCGATTTCGCAGACGTGTGATGAACACTGCAGTCCCGTCATATATATGAATACTTTATTCAGTGTACATCGAAGTAAAGCGGAAGACAAAAACAAATAACGACAATAAAATAACAACAAGGACAGCAAAAACAAATAACAATAACAGTAATAAAGCACGTATAACAAGCGAAAACAATATGTACACCAATGGAATGGAGGTGCATGTACATAACTAAGTGTGAATGTTTCTATTTGCTACTTCATAAAGCTCGATTCAATCAAGCTCGTCAACGCGGGTTTTAAGAGAATCAACGGAATAATGAAGTTGGGTAATAATGAACACGACTGGAGTAAAACGATCCCAATCGACTTGCTTGTTAGCATAAATGGATAGGAACACATAGTTGTCAGGAAAAAAACTGTTAAAAAATCTGCTTTTATACCGCTTGAAGCACTATTTTATTGGAATAGTATATATGATAAAAGTTGAAATGGTAAAAGTAACAATTTAGTTTTATGTTGAAAAAGTGTACGTGGGTGCCGAACCAGGAAAATGGAACAATTTGTTTCCGAGTACTGAGTTATGGGGAGCCATTTGCGAGAAAATTACGGTCAGTTTTCAAGAATATCTTTGATTAGAATATATTATATAGGTTTTGTCGACTTCCAATTTGCCCTTCTTTGCAATCACAATCAATATTATTATTATGTATTGTCTCATGATCTCTTTAGTATGTGCTATGGAAAAGCTTAGGAACATTCCCACGAAAAATTCGAGGAAACGAATCAACAAAACTTTTTGTCATGTAAGAAGCAATTACACGATCTAGTGCATTTGTTTCAGCCAACAAGCGGTTTTGGATGTCGTGAAGGAAATACAACAACGAGCAAGCTATAAATTATCCCAACCTTCCGTATCACTAATAATAAACAATTGAATTATAAATTATAAGGTGTGAAGGTAAATATGGTACCAATATGAAGTTGAAGAGAAACGAACCCAGGGAGATAACTCACTGAGAATGGGAGTTCCTATAACAATATATTGTGAAAGAAAGCAATTGCACAGATTGCGGCCGAGATTAAATACCCTGCAGTGACAGCATATCACAATTGTCTAACACTGTAGAGTATTTATTATATTATATTGAGCGTTTGCCCGGACAATTGCGTATCTACTGTAGTCTGTATCTGTAGTCGAGTAACACCCATTCTCAGTGAATTCTCTCCCCGAGTTTGTTTTCCTGGAAGTTGGTATTGGCATCGAATGTTTTCTCATAACTTCCTATATTTAATGAAAATTAAATAACAATTGCGAAAATATCGTGACTGCGTTCCTTTTAAGGTGAATGTTAGGACGATATCAGGACGTTATCACCTTGAACATAAAAAATTTCCACCTAGCTTCATGGATGTGCTTGTTCTTAAAGGGCGAGGCCCACGAGAAATAAGTTTTCCTCAATTTACTTGCACAGAATGTCCGGAATTTCAGAAATGTTACCGTGAAAACCGCATTCCTTTGCACCTAGAGCTCGCAGAGCTATTCCCCGGCAAACAGGAATAATTCTGTGAGTTTTAGGTGCAGAGAAATGCGGTTTTCACAGTAACATTTCTGAAACACCGAACATTCTGTGCAAGTAAATTGAGGAAAACTTTTTCCTCGTGGCCCTCTCCCTTTAACATACAGATTACAACGTTGTCAAGAAATAACGCTATATGATTTCAAGAATACTCATTGTCAGTTGTACAAACAATAGGGCGAGTTCCGTAGGACGAATTGCACTACTGCATTATTCACGTTTCATCAGTTGCCTATGGGAATGAACCTGGCCAAAGACGCTTGATAGGAAATTTAAATTAACGTCATGAAACAAGTTTTTAAGAAATCTTGCGCGACCTTTCTTTCCAACATAAACTCATTTTGACACTCTGGAGAACTTGTCAATATTCCATGAATAACATTTAAGGGCAAAAGCTCCGTACATTTATTAGCTTTTAATGACATGTATTTAGGACAACACATCGGCAAAATTTATTAACACTTTTCGGTCGTGAGTGTGCCGTAAGCTGTTGCTTCTAGGGTTTTTGTTATTTAGCCCACTCTTTTTTTTTATTCTCTTGACCAAAAATAAACTGATTTCTATTGATTTTACGCAAAAAATGTTGAAAATGTTGAAATGCACTTTGCAGGTAATGCTGAAACCAGCCTTTCTAATTGTCTTTGCAATCCTGCACCTCTGCAAGGCAGAAGATGCCAACAATCTCGTACCGCGCATTATGGTGCTACCGACCTATGAGCCGCCAAGAATAATGGTGCCACCGAGCTCCTGTTCGCCTCAGTTCACTAAAGTTGATGGATCTTGCTATAAGGTGGGATCACGGGCCTTATTCACCACTCCGATTCCCTCGGGGAAACATTCCCTAGGGACAGAAGATAGCGAGACACGCAGAGGAAAATACGGCGAGTTCCACATGGGGAATTGAGTGGGCAACAGAAGGATGTTTCGGTTTTAAGAACTAATATTTTGCAGGTGATCCGTGTTATGGGTAACCATAACGCAGCTAGAGCGGCATGTCAGAGTCTGGGAAAAGATGTCGATTTGGCCACAATTAGATGTCAACGCGAAAATGATGCAATTTTGGGTGAGGCATTGTTCTTTTTTTATTCGGGGCTATAGCATATGTCACATGTTGAACCGAATTACGAGGATCGTTTTCTGACGTTCTTTTCCACATTCAGATTTGTTCTGGACGGACGAAGCGCTGGTAAAACAAAGACTAGTGGACAACGAGAAGTTCTTATATGCAGATAGGCGTTATCAGGTAGGTTTTCAATAGTGACAGGCACGTCCATCGAATAGTATCTAAAACTCGATGTGCATTATGTTGCAACACGACTGATCTTTTTTGGTATTTGGGACCTCGACATCGCTTTTTTTCAGCAGCTCTTTCAAAGAGTTGCATAAAACAATCAGCACATTGTATGATGAAGTTAAATTATCTCAGCAATTATGGCTTGGGCTTCACGGTATTGCTAAAGCCGATGCAGCGAGTGGTGTTTGGTATCATGAACCCACATCGCCCTACCGCAATTGGGCACCAGACGAACCAAATGGAATAACTGGGGAAATCGCTGCCCAAGTAAGTCTGATTTATTATTCAAGTCTAGAGTTTCTCAATGCAATCTAGTTGAAAGTTTATAGAAGGTATCTATTTGTAATGCATATGCGCGTTGCAAAATAAGGACAATTTCCTTTCGTTTTTGGTCTCTTAGAAGTGACTTTAAGTTGCACAATTTTACCTTTTACGCCCCTTTTCAGTTGTACCTCGATACTTGGGGTGACCAAACGCAAAAGGAACACAAAAGTGCTGGCGTACGGGGAAAGTGGAACGATTGTCTATTTGATATGATTCTTTGGGGAGCTGTTTGTGAACAGATTACGGTAAATATACCGAATTTTTCAAGCTTATAATTACACTCTTTGATAGAAATATTGCTTAAATTCTACTGCACGTTCAAACTAAAATTTGTAGTTTATTTGCCGTTTAAGTAACTTATCATTAAAAAAAAAACTTTTTTATTATTTTCAGCCAACAAGTGGCCAAGGATGCCCGCGATTTCTTGTTCCACGCACAAAGGGCAGCGAGAAATAGTTATTCCAAATGTTTCTAAAAAAAAAATCATTCGGACGTTTATGATTTATGTCAATAAAGTTGTCGTCAGCTTTGTTTGGAGTATATATGGACACTGCCAGGAGTATATCACAGAATTGTTTATCGTCGCCTACTGCTCAGGACCTCTGAGCAACAAGGCATAAGCTTACATTGAATCTGTGCTTTCGCCCTTGAATAAAGGTGCACGCTCTTGAAGGTAAAACAAATTTTAGTTTTAAAAAAGTGAAAGGTTGCTTTCAATTGATGCAAAATCTCCACCCTTTCACATAATCTCGACGTCTACTTTTTTCTTTCCTGAGTGCTTTACGAATCCAGAATTATGTCTTCCCGCCTTCTGGTACCAACCACGCCATCATAGAAATGTCCCGTGGCCGGCTTTCTTCTACACTACACATTACACCATTATATCATTCATTCTTTTACAAATCACAAAATAGTAGATTACGCACCTGAGACTGGCCCGGGTCATCATCCAAGTTTGGAACTCACTTCTGAATCTGCAGTGGATACCGGATGCCCTTCCAAAAGCTCATCTGAGGCAGTATTCATTCAAAACGCAGGGAGCCCTCCCTGGCCTCCCCAAGGAGCTAAAGAGTGCGAAAGCAGAAGAGATTCAGAGCGCTCGTGAGCCTAGAGAGGGCTCCATGTGTGTTGGTGAATACGGCCCCTGGTTCCGACTGCCCGTCTCCGTCCTTCTTCGCCCTGTACTTCGTCGGGAGTGGAAGGCTATTACTCCCTTATCTATTGCTTCTTTTTGCTCCTGCTATTGTTTCAAGGAGCAAATGGCGTAGGTTTTGAAGACACAAACTTTCTACATAAAGGAGAAACTCGTGTTCAATTTCTGTAGGGTGTAACACTAACACTTGCGCGGCACACTGTATGCCTTCGCTAGAAGAATAGAAGACCGAACTAATTAGTATTCCAGAAATAACAATAAAAAAACTATAGCCGAGATTACAAAAAAGCGTATTGGTTATTTTAGAATGTAATAAGAACGAAACAGGGGATCGACCTAGGAACTTTTTAGATATCACTTTTGTAGAACGCGCAACTTGTTGAATGTTTACATCTAGCTTTTATTCAGTCATTCGATACGATAGTTCTACAGTTCTCTTTCTTAAAGGTAATGATGAACAAAGTCTGGCGAATCTGTCTTGCAATACTTTATCATTCGGCCAACGGGCTCTCGGACGATATGGTGACAGCACGCATACGCATATTGGTGACACCGAGCTCTCAGCCACAAATAATGGTGCCACCGAAACTCCTGCCTACCATCATTCACGAAAGTTTTTGGATCTTGTTATAAGGTGGAAACAATTAATATGATCTATGCAAAATTACGAGCAACGTACGATATAAAGGACCAAATGTCGTCGATGATTAGATAATTGACCCCATTAAAGCGAAATACCGGCCAGTTTCTGAAACGCATCGAGTACTCCCTGATTTACTATGCTTCATATGCAAATGAGCATAAATTTGAATGAAAAATAGACCCAGTAGACACCTTTTAGCATAACTGCATAAGAATGCTGATATTTGAGATGCGTTTCAAAAACCGGCCGGTATTTTGCTTTAAATGCAAAAACTTGAAGTATTATAAAAAAACTTTATATACAAAAATAACAAAATGAGACCCTCCACTGAAAACATATATGTCATTATTCTTACACAATTATTAGTTGCTCAACGTGAATGGGACACATTATGACGCTCTACAAGCATGCCAGAAACTAGGAAGAAACGTCACCCTTGCTACAATCAGATGCCAAGCCGAAAACGAGGGAATTTTGGGTAGTGTCTTATGTTTATTATAGCATTTTGTATTGATTATTAATATCATTTAATCAATACAAATCTAATTATAATGAATATTATTATTTTAGCATTAGCAACGTTGGAACCACTTGAACAAGTGAGAAGAAAGTACATAAAGACCGTCGATGCGCCTCTTTATTTACAGGTAAGTATTTATTCATCTTATAGAGGCTTTCTTCGAAATTTATTCAAGGGTGAAAATACAGATTCAATGTTTGCTTATGACATGTTCTGCAGAGGTCTTGAGCAGTAGGCAGTAGGCGACGAGTTCCCGACGAGAATTGCGCGACGTCTTCGGGCTAGGGCCAGGAGGGATCATCGTGCTTCCCATGCCTCGATTTATAGCCTCATCGGTTGTGCAAAATGAGCAATAAATTTCTACAAAATAATCTATAATAGCAGGTCACTATTAGTTTAATTGCAAGCCTCTCTTCGCTTTCATTTCTCTGTTTCAGCAATATTGGATTGGATTGCACGATATCAAAGGGGGAGATCCTTCTTCGGGAAAATGGTACACAACGGGCGAGAACACATATAGGTGAACAATTGGCAATTGGCGAACCGACGCGGTGCTAATTCGCTCATAGAGTCGTATAACGTTGTGTCACTAAAGAACGTGACACGATACTGTTG
This sequence comes from Pelodera strongyloides, assembly GCA_036852015.1. Taxonomy (NCBI): domain Eukaryota; kingdom Metazoa; phylum Nematoda; class Chromadorea; order Rhabditida; family Rhabditidae; genus Pelodera; species Pelodera strongyloides. The sequence goes on along the minus strand of JAANDG010000140.1, from coordinate 119,359 downwards.
TGTCACTGGAGTGACACGCTATATTGTTTGGGCCAGCTTTGAATAAGCAAGTCAATTTGAGTCAGCACACGTTTCTAGCTGGACATACCGCACCTTATACTATACCGAAGCTCTAGTCCACAAAAAAAACGAATTTATCTATTAATAAATCACAAATTGCAGGAATTGGGCGCGTGATGAACCCAATTTTGAGGCGGAAGAAAACGCATGTCAAGTAATACTTATTTCCTTTTTATTTGTGTTTTATTTATTGAAGGCAGCGAAAAGGTATATTTTCCTTTCAGATCTATGTTGACAAAATCAACGACAATGGAGCCGACAGGGGAACTTGGAACAATATTGCCGATTATATCTACACATGGGGAGCGGTTTGTGAAGAAATTATAGTGAGTTTTCAATATTTGGCAAGAATATAGAATTCTGTCCTAATTGAGACAAACAATAAAAAATTTCGGAAAGATAGTTGTATGGGAAAGGGCAAGCCCGATATAAATATGTGCCCGATTAAAAAAAATGATTTGTTCGAAATGACCCCCGATTATTTGTTAGGAAACCCCTAGCTCGCATTTTCACTTTATTTCGTCATTGCGGTTAAGGCGAATTATTCTTATTATCACAAAACAGAACACGCTGAACTATCAGAATAGGCTGCACACCAAAAATCAGAGGCCATACTCACCACTCTATTCCCCATGGGGAATTCCCCGTCTTTTTCTCTGCGTGTCTCACTTTGGAGTGATATTTTCTGTCCCCAGGGCATATTTCCCCGAGGGAATCGGAATGGTGAATATGGCCTCACATGATGTGTGATTATTGCTGTGAAATTTGTTTCAGCCAACAAGCGGAGAGGGATGCCGTGAAGCAGCTAAATAAAATAGTCGAATTCCACAGCTATGTATTGAGTTCACTTATAATAAACACATGAATTTAAATATCCATCGTCAAATATGGAGTCATTGATCACATTGCGAACCGCACCTTGGTAAATGTGCCCACGGGTAAGCTCGTGTGGGGCAAATTCTCTTTATGAAGAAAATAAGAAAATATTCGTAGTTTGATGAGTTTTACAGCAAAATCGTTCTCTTTAATCGATTTTTCAATAAATTGTCTATGAAATGAAGAGTTCACACAAAATGTAACATTTATCCGCGACATTGATTTACCATCAGTTCTAATCTGGCAGTAAACCTTACCTATCACGGAGTTGCTTCACCTGGAAAAGAATAATTGCCGAAACCACTACCATTTGGTCACAGACCATTTGGTGACCTCCATGTGTCCATGTTTTGACCAGTCGACGAAGGTTTCCTACTGATTTTGGACCACGATAAAAACGGTAACCGCATTGGAAATGGGTGAACCCAGTTGGAAAATTCTTAAAACACATCTACAAGGGGGTACCTTGTAGCAAAACCGATGTTTAGTAAATCTGACGGTTCACTATTTTTGGTGTGGCCAGAACACTTAGTGACCAATTCGCGACCATGTGGTGGCCAATTTTCATCGAAAACCGTCATCAGTGGTCACCACGTGGTCAGCGAACACTAACCAGTCACCAAATGGTTTTTTTTTTTGGGTGAAACTCATTTGAGACGCGCCAGAGATGGTTTTTCTGGGGGTTTCGTCATGATTTCGTTTTCAGTTTCACTGACGACGTATTCACAATTGCCTTCCCATGTCATCTCACTCAGTATATTGAAGTAATTATCATAACAAGTTATTATTTCATAAATATATATCTATATATTATTTCTCCACTAAACAACTTTTTCAACAGTGATTCTGTGATGGTGTATGCTATTCTAAATGACCTTATTTGTATTGATACAAAATCATCGTATTCTTAACTTATGAAACATTTATTTATTTTTTACTGCTTTAGTTGTTTTACTCACTAAAGATTCAAGAACCGTAACTGAAGTCCCGCCCCCTTGCATTAGCATAATGAGGCGCGCTGCATACCAAATTAGCATGCGAAAATACATGTTAATTTAGAGACAGCCATCTTTCGACACACTATCAGTCTGCTATGAACACTTATACACGTAGCGGTCTGTTTTGTTTCACATGTATTGTTTGCTTATCTTCAATGTTTTAAAACTTTTAATACATTATTTATTCCTTTCTCACTTTTATATTGCTTTACATGATCTCATGTTCCACTTGATATGTTTATACTTTTAATACTTATATCACTTTTTTCTCGGGCGAGTTCAGTTATTTCTCCACTAAACAACTTTTTCAACAGTGATTCTGTGATGGTGTTGCTATTCTAATGGACCTTATTTAGATATAAATTTAGTATTGATATAAAATTATCGTATTCTTCACTTACGAAACTATTTACTTTATTTATTTAGGTTTTTGGTTGTTTTTCTTCACTAAAAATTCAACCACTGTAGCTGAGGCCCCGCCCCCTTGCATTAGAATAATGAGGCGCGCTGCATACCAAATTAGCATGCGAAAATTTATGTTAATTTAGAGACAGCTATCTTCGACACACTGTCAGTCTGCTATGAATTTATACACGTAGCTGTTTTGTTTCACATGTATTTTTGCTTATCTTCAATGCCCTAAAACATTTAATACTTTATTTATTCCTTTCTCTCTTTTATCTTGCTTCTTTACATGATCTTACGGACCGTTCGACAAAAAATCATACATTTGTGTATTGTTTTAATACTTATATCACTCTTCTCTTGTGCGCTTTAGTTACTCTTGTGGCTTTATTGGGTCAGGCCCACGAAAACAAGTACGATGAATTGCTCGGTGTTCAGCTTTGCGTAACGAATTACTCATAGCTTTTCCCACGATTTTTACGCAAAGTAATTCAAAGTAATTCAGTATTTTTGTTCATGATTCTCTGTCTACGTAAGACGTAAGACGTAATAATATACCTTGTCCCCTAAATAACTTGTTTTCTGACTATTTTGCCATTTTTCACAGCATTTCGGGATTCTGATGCTGTGTTTTATGCTAATGTGTGTCTTTAACTGATAAGTTGTTTTGCAGAGATCGAATGAATGACTCTTCTTCGATCACAAACAATAGGATCCGGAGGTCCTCGATGTCAACCTCGTCGCCGTGGTCCATGTGCAGCACCAACAGGAGCTTGACAGTGCCCAGGAGCAGATGAGCAGATGAGCTACAGGACGAACTTCATTAGGTAAGTTGTATACACTTCATACGAAATGGACCTACCCATTTGGTGATGGTTTCCGGTTTTTCCGTTGCCCAAACCATTTGGTGACCTTGTCGTGACCAAGTTTTCCCATGATAATCACTGGCTATCAAGTGGTTTTACAAAGCGTGTTTTTTTTCTCTGATCTGTGCAATTTTTAATAGCATAGTGATTGCGCGCTCCTAGCGATGACGCGTGGTACGCTAGCCCTAGTGCTGTGAATGGTGAAGCTCCATTACTGCTTCTAGAATATTTCTGCCACAATTTTTCGACAAAAGCGCGCGAAAGTGCCATTCATGTTCGATTTCCGCATATGCACACCGCGGTGTATGTAATTTTAATGATGTAGACAACATTTTTCTATGTGAATGTGAACCAAATAGGGTGCCATTTTCGCGCGTTCTCGCAAGCGAAAGTGCAATATAACCCCTCTTAGAATACCGTTACTTACTGCATGCTGCTGGTTTTGAGACCGGGTTAGTGAGTAAAAATAGAAATCTCTACGAATGTTCCATGTTCCACGACATCTTTGCATTTTCCTGCCTCATGAGAATATTCATTGAATTAAAGGGAATGTCAAGCCGGTTTTTCATGTTGGGCTAAAAAAAAGCTTATGTTTTGAAGGTGAGGAAAGTGAAAATAAAAATAAACAAAAACTTTCGTATAAGAAGAAAAACAATTTCAAACCCCTCCAAAAAACTCCTTCAATATGGGGTTCTGGTCATTTGGACAAAATCAGCCTACAAAGTACTATTTCGGCATTCAATCTTGGGTTTCATTTTTTTTTCTTCATGTTCAACTGTTGGTGGCTCGCATCCAATACCTATCACGGACTACCTATCACGGATGCCCGGAGGGACATCATAGGAGTCGGAGCCTGCGCATGCACACTAACAAGCTAAGTTCTTTCTTCTGTGGTTGTAAGTTGACCCCAACTACTTAGCCACTGGTAACCTTCTTAGAAGAACTCTGTGTCCTCACTAAATCCCTGGGGTAATATAATAATTTATTGACACATTATATATAATATAATCATATCAAATGATGATGAGGCAAATTAAGCTACATGTAACGATAAGCTTGAGTTTCCTCGGGGAAAAAAGTAATGCCTTGCTAGAAATCAACTCACCAATAAAGGGTTTCGCCGCAGTAAAGACTTTGGGTTTTCGTGCATTACCTCATCTTAGGAAAATAACAGGAGAACAAAGAGCGTAAATATCATAACATAAATGTACAACATAAATGTGGATTACCCTCAGTTACAAAATCCGTACCACCCACGTTAGCTCTAGTGTTTGGGTTGAACTAGGGTGCTTGTGAATACAATCTCATTGGTTGACAATTGTTCACGATCACAACATGCATTAGTGAATGACATCACATCCACTTTCCAATTCAGCACTTTAGTCTGTACTTGAACTTTTCGACGAGTGTACATTGATTCCCAATCAGTTTGATGCGGGAGAAAATGCGCTAGTGTGCGTTCTAGCTTTGGGTAAGCGGGAGATGTGCATGATAGTTCAAGGTGTCTCACTAAAACGTCTTACATATTAAGTAAAATGCAAAAAAAAACGCTGATTTGTGCACTGAAATGCTGAGTGAGGAATTCTTGGAATTCATGCCTCGGCAACCTTCTGCTTCGATATTCTTCATCGGGTGCACCCTTCGGAGTAATCTACTTCACTTGAGTTCTTACTCATGCCTCGCTCCCTTCCTCTCCGCGTCCACGACTCACCGTGTATTCCACCACTCTGCTACGCCGATTCTCTCTTCCTCAGCACCACTTCTTTCAACTGATTCTGCTTCCTCCGCCAGTTGACAAACGATAGTCCTTGTAGTAGTGCAGACAATGCAGTCACATCGCTACGCGTTCACCAGTACTTCTCCACTCTGCCTAGCCTCCGTTCGGTACCTTCTTGCCTTAGCATTTACTTGATATGAGGTCAAAAGTGCAGTGAAAATGTTATCATTCTCATCGTCATATGAGAGATAAATAAAACTTATGCAAACTTAATAAGGAGCTAGTGTGTTTTTATTAATGTGTGAAAACCTTGGGTCGCGTGCTATCAATAATAAGGTGCCGAGCACAATTGCTCAATCTCGCGTTATCCGATTTCTTTATAACCCCCTTGAATCAACAATTTCCGGAAACAAGCGCAATCGCCGCAGATGTAAATGCCGAAGGGAGGCGCCTGGTTGGTGAGCCGCACTGAGCCCCTCACTTTAGACCAGGTACTGGGCGACGGCTGTCGTCACTCACCGGTGCCTGCATGATAAATGCTTTCACTGGACCCATCCCAGCCGATAAAGCCTTAGTATTGATATCAAGTGACCTAAGGTTTTCGCACATAAATAAAAAACTCACTTGCTCCTTATTTAGTTTGCATAGGTTGTATTTATCTCGCATACGACAACGCGAATGATAACATTTTCACGGCATTTTTGACCTCATATCAAGCAAATGCTAACGCAAGAAGGTACTGAACGTAGTCTAGGCAGAGTGGAGACGTACTGGTGAACGTGTAGCGATGTGACTGCATTGTCTGCACTACTACGAGGACCATTGGTTGTCAACAGGCGGAGAAAGCAGAATCAGCTGAAGGAGGTGGTGCTGAGGAAGGAGGGAATCGATGTAGCAGAGTGCTGGAATACACATTGAGCCTTGGACGTGGAAAGGAAACGAGTGAGGCTTGAGTAAGAACTCAAGTGAAGTAGATTACTCCGAAGGGTGAATCCGATGAAGAATATCGAAGCCGAAGGTTGCCGAGGAATGAATTCCAAGAATTCTTCACTCACCATTTCAGTGGACAAATTAGCGTTTCTTACATTTTACTGAATATTTAAGACGTTTTAGTGAGATACACCTTTAACTGTCATGCACATCTCCCGCTTACCCAAAGCTAGAACGCACACCCACGTGCATTTTCCCCCCGCATCAAACTGATTGGTAATCAGAGTACGCTCATCGAAAAGTTCAAGTACAGACTAAAGAGCTGACTTGGAAAGGGGAGTGATACTATTCACTAATGTATGTTGTTATCGTGAACAATTGTCAGCCGATGAGATTGTGTTCACTAGCACTTTGTTCAAACAAAACACTAAAGCTAACATAGGTGGTATAGATTTGGTAGCTGAGGGTAATCTTATCCATCCCGGGATCTAGTGAGGACATAAGGCCCTCCAAAACGGGTTATCTTACTCACCATTGTAATGAGTAAACATCTCGTTTCAAGTTTTGTATTAATGAAGATTCGTTGCAGCTTACTGTTGCGCTACATGTCCACTTGTGTGAGGATCTGCCATCTATCTACAGCTAGGAGAAACTCTAAGAAACTACCGGTAAGGTAAAAGCCTCACCGTAACATAGGCTTCAAGTTCCTGCACCGCGATCGCGGTTTTCGATCGTGATGGGTGACATCATTTGCAGGCTTTAATGTCTTGTGTGCTTTACTATGTCTAATTTCCTAATTGCTGGCAAAGTAAAAAAAATGCGTTTATTTAATCACTACACTGCAGATGGACGAAATCCATGGAAGCTCGGAAGCTCCATGTCTGTGACGCGACAGTCTATGGCGATCGATCCCCTCCATATGTGATTGTGATGGCCCTAGATTAGGGATTCAACATCTGGACGTTGTGCGGAGCTTCTATTTTGGTGGGTGGGTCTTATCATATTGCAATCAGTCCGAACTATCAGTCTGTTCATGAGAGGTCTTATCCAGCCAGAGATCACGTTTGTTTCGGCAGCTAGGGGAGTGATATGGGTTTTGTTCAGAGACATATTTCGTAGTAAGTTACCAATGAGGGCACCTGATCCTTGTGTCTAAAGAAAATTTATTCGTTAAAGGGCCGGACTCAATAAAATAAAACTAATTTCCGTAAAAGGTGATTAATACAGAATCTACGAACAATATTCACCACCTGAAGTGTTTCAGCGTGGACCTTTATTATATATGCAACGTACAGTTTTGTCGAGTACAGGGACACATAACATACCGACAGAAACAAAAACAACGAGGATTATGTTGCTAAATCCAGGGTTTCCTCAATCATAGCAGAAGTTGTATGCACAAACGACTGTCGGCGAACGATTTTAGTTGCTCTCGGTGTCTGAGATAGTGATTCCACTTCTCCACTTCTATTTTACTTCAATTGTTTTGCAGAACTCCAACTGTCGCCAACGGCAGGAATTTTCTGGCTTCTGCTCTACAACACACGGCACCATGGAACTGAAATAGTAAGAGTATATGCAATATGTTCAGAACTGCCTCACTAGAAACAATATCAAACATAGGATTCGTGCTTATTACTTTATAGTTTCAATGAAGGCGACTGTGACAGCGCTTCCTTTCTGAATTTGTCATGAGGAGTAATATCCTAAAAATGTAGTTTAAAATAACACCTTTATTATTATTAAAATAACACGATTTTTTTATCATTATTCGATATGGTCGGGTACAATGGTCGCGGCGTGCTTATTGCAGTGTGTTTTCATATGTGTGCCGCGCTATTGTGGCACACCCTCAAATGCACCTTTGCGCACGCTGCAATCTTGCGGTTGCACTCATTTCTCAGGTTCTCGTAGTGCAGTCTAAAACAGATGCACACACTTTCGCCCCACTATGGTTTATGAACATTCTAAACGATACTGACCTATCGCTATTGTTCTATTGTAAGAATGTTTTTATTATGATGTTCCCCTCTTTCAGCTCTTCTGTTCTGTCTCCTATTCGCTTTCTCGACAAAGTCGACTCGCGGCTCAATGATTCGGAGAACCATTCAACAATTACATTCCTTGCAATTAGTTCTTGGTTTCTTTTCACGATTCTTGACTTTATGTTGTTGTTATCGTGGTTATGTACTGAAGTTTCCCCGTCCCCCTCTATCAAATAAACATTGTCAACTTGGAGGGGGTATGGATACTTGAATAGTAAGAGGTTAGTGCAGACAAGGACTGTGTTTTCATACTCTGTGATGTATGCGTAACGTGTCGCCTTTCTGTTGTAATGTTGGAATTTTGATTCCTTTTTGATTAATGTGTCCGCTGAGGAATTTCATGGGCTTTTTCAAAACCTGCATGTTTCTATCAAAAATACCCTATTTTGGAACTAAACGCGAAAGTTTGATAAGGAAAATTATAAAAATAGTTTCGTGCATTTCCAAACTACGGTAGTTTTATTTGGAAACCGCAAGCCTTGGTGGAGCTCTATAGGAATATGTTTAACCAGTTTACTGGTTCTTCGCACTTGGGCTGCAGCTTACCGACGCCGGGTTGTGCTGCTTGGTTTGTGTTCACTGTTTTCACACTATCATGCGATCCACCACTGTTCTGTTCGAGGTTCGACGCCTTCGAAACGACGTAATCGGGTCCGCAAAATATCATTTGTCGGTCCAGCCTCATGTAATGTTCCAACAAAAAAAAAAACAATTGCCCTCAGTTGATCAAAATTTCTGTGCCAGCCTGACGGACGTTGTGAACGTAATTCTGTCCGATAGCGTGGTACGAAATTAGGAACGGCATGTGATTTTTAGGAACGGAGTACTGACGATAGGAACGACATGTGGTGCCATGTTTGGAACGAAATTCAATGCCGTATTGCGAACGAAATTCGGTCCCGTATTAGGGTAGAAATACGTTCCGTACTAGGAAAATAACTGTGGTACAATATGATGTGGTTTACACAATTATCCGTGTTTCTGTCAATACTACAGAAAGTGCACGAACCCTGCATATTTAATATGAAAAACTTAAAAAAATATTTCTTCTCGAAAATACAGAAAATTTTAATTTTTTTTTTATTATTTTACGCTTCAAGAGCGTGCACCTTTATTCAAGGGAGTTCAAAGTACAATTACAACTTTTGCTTATCCGCTTTAGGAAAACGTAATTGGTTCCGAAAAATTATCATTTTTTCGGGAGTCCAGCCTTATAACAGTAATGCTCCAACAAAAAAAGGAAATTGCCCGCAGTTGATCAGGCCTCATGATGTGGTTTACAAAATTATCCGTGTTCCTGTCAATACTACAGTAAGTGCACGAACCCTGCATATTTAATATGAAAAACTAAAAAAAATATTTATTCTCGAAAATACAGCAAATTTTAATTTTTTTTTTAAATTAAATTTGGTTTACGCTTCAAGAGCGTGCACCTTTATTCAAGGGAGTTCAAAGTACAATTTCAACGTTTGCTTATCCGCTTTAGGAAAACGTAATTGGTTCCGAAAAATTATCATTTTTCGGGAGTCCAGCCTTATAACAGTAATGCTCCAACAAAAAAAGGCAATTGCCCGCAGTTGGTCAGGCCTTATGATGTGGTTTACAAAATTATCCGTGTTTCTGTCAATACTACAGTAAGCGCACGAACCCTGCATATTTAATATGAAAAAGTAAAAAAAATATTTATTCTCGAAAATACAGCAATTAATTATTATTTTTTAATTAAATTTGTTTTACGCTTCAAGAGCGTGCATCTTTATTCAAGGGTGTTCAAAGTACAATTTCATCGTTTGCTTATGACATGTTCCACAGAGGTCCTGAGCAGTAGGCGACGAGTTCCAGATGACAAATTGCTCGACGTCTTCGGGCTAGGGCCAACAATTTGTCATCTGGAACTCGTCGCCTACTACTTTTAACTGTCGCCTGCAACTTTTAAGCATACTTGGAAACCTCATGAAAAATACCCGAACTGTTCCAAATCGGAGTTTTGTCGTCTTGTGAAGAAATTGATTTGTATCTTTATTATATTGCTTACACTGACAATCTTTTCCTTAAACAAACCTTATTGTTTTTTAGATAAAATAATAGAAGGCCAAACTAATTTGTATTCCAGAGATAATAATAAAACACAATTGCACAATAGTCGCGATAAAACGGTTATTAGTTTTTTAGCATGTAAAATGGACCACACTCAGACAATATCTTTACATCTAGTTTTTTACCTTCTCCCAATTTATTCACGAATACAGTATTTTTATATATATTTTTAAGGTAATGATGAACAAAGCCATTCTACTCTACCTCGCAATCCTGTATTCTTGTACCAACGGAGCGCCGGGCGATTTGGTGGCACTACCAAATGCTGCGCCACAGATAATGGTGCAACCAAGTTCCGCGCCACAAATAATGGTACCACCGAACTCCAACGTTCTAAAATTCTGTCCACGATCATTCACTGAGGTTTTTGGATCTTGTTATGTTATAAGGTGAATTAATGCAAAATGGTTTCCTACAATTAGAATGTCCCGCAATTTGGAGCAATTCACAACATGGTCAAATCGCCTTATGCTTATGCGTGTTGATCATATGTTGACCATTTTATCATATTAAAGGATCGCAGTCACTTCATTATCGTCTTTTTACTTCAATTATCAATAAATATAAAAAGATACGTAGAAGAAACCTTTCCAATGCCAATTTATCGAAAATTTATCACAGGGAAGCAAAGTGTCTGCGCTACTGTCTCAGTTGTCGCTGTCATACTGTACATTATCAAAACACAACCGATGGGATTTCTTTCCCTGGGTTAAATTTTCAGTAAATTGACACCGGAATGGTATTTTTCTAAGTGCTTTTTCATGTTCATGAATCGTTGAAGTAAAAAGGCGAATTTGAAGTGACTGCGATCCTTTAAAGGATCGCAGTCACTACAAATTCGTATTTTTTATTCGCTTTTCATTAATTGTTCAAGTATGTGAAGAAAACGACGATTCCAGCGCCAAAGTACGGCAAAACGAACTCAGGGAGAGAAATCCCTGTTTATGACTTTTACTTATATACCGTAGTTTATAATTGCCCGTATAGAGTTTCATAATAAATACCCTGCAGTGATAAACCACGCGCCAGGTGTAACACTGCAGGCTGTTCACTCTCCAAGTACCCCTGGCAATTGCATATATGCACCGGCGTCGGTCATTTATCAAAACTCATTCTCATGGATTTCTCTCCCTGAGTTCCATTTTATGTGGATTTTTATGGGTTGCATATTGTTTTATAAATCTGCTTGCATCTAATAAAAATCGAATAAAAAAGTTGATTTTGAAGTGACTGCCTTCCTTTAAAGGGACAGGCTCATCAAAGTAAACCTATGTTTACGATACGTTCATAATGACTATCAAGCATTTGTATTACAATATATACAAACTAAATTTCACCTTTATTCGCCCGGGAAAACTTTTTCCGCTCAACGTATATGTATACCATAAAACTAATGGGCCTGTCCCTTTAAAGCGAAATACCGATCAGTTTTTGAAACGCATTACACTTGCTTTCTTATGCAGCATATGCAAATGAGCAAAAATTAGAACAAAAGCTAGACCCCAATTAGACCCCACTTTGCTAAATGCGTAGAAATGCATGTACTTGAGATGCATTCCAAACACCGGCCGGTATTTCGCGACCGGTATACAAAACCATGTTTGTATTTCGAACGAAAAAAAAAGAATCGAACAATTAATTAGGTGATCGATGTGCATGGGCCGCATGATGAAGCTCTAAAAGCCTGTCAGGCTCAGGAACAAGGAAAAGACGTCACCCTTGCAACTATTCGATGCCAAGCCGAAAACGATGGAGTTTTGGGTATTTAATTATGCCCTATTGTTTTTGTACTATCGTCATTACTGTTAATCAATCATTAATATAATAATGCTTAATATTATTATTTTAGCGTTAGCAAAGGCGGATCCCCGAAAACTAGAGAAGGCACGAAAACAGTACTTTGAAGTGTTCACCGGTATTCCTCTTTATTTACAAGTAAGCGTTCAATATTACAGACACGTTATCAGGCACATCCGAATTAGGCAAATTAAGGAAGTCGCGTCCAAAAAATCGCTTCTGCACGCCGCTTCCTATTATTTACACAAGCCGTTTATCAGAGGCATAGGTCCTAGATTGATTTTCTTAGAGATCACTAATTGTACGGCTACGGCCACAAGGGCCCACATACTTCCGTAAAGAACATTGTTCTTCTTGTTGAGTCGGGAGATGACAAGCTTCATTGTGCTGGAAAAAAACTCGACAGACGATATGTACAATACTCCACAGGCAGCCCAATTTGTATTTCTTTGGCAATAGTTGTGGGAGAACTACATGAGTATGAACACGCATCAGAAGTTTTCTGGTCCAGGATTGCGTTTGTGTCAGTCTGATTCATCTGTTTCAGCAATATTGGATTGGTTTGCACGATATCAAAGGGGGAGATCCTGCTTCGGGAAAATGGTACACATCGGGCGAGAACACATATAGGTGAAAATACAGTTTTCAGAATAATTGGTGGTTTTGACATTTGAATACCACCTTAAAGCGAAATACCGGCAGGTTTTTGAAACGCATCTCAACTACTTGCATTCCTAGGCATTTATGCAACGTTGGGTCTAATTGATGTCTAGTTTTTATTCTAATTGTTGCTCATTTGCATATGCTGCACAGGAAAGCAGGTGTACGCAACGCGTTTCAAAAACCGGCCGGTATTTCGCTTTAAATGCTAGGTAGCACGTTTTCCACGTTATAATCTTTCCCATAAATCGCCAAGTTGCAGGAATTGGGCGGAGGGTGAACCCAATCATGAGATAGAATCTGCATGTGAGGTAATTTATTGATTTATTAAAGGGTGAGGTCCACCTCGGAAACCGAAAAAGTTATTACTTTTATTAGATTCCCCGTGTCTGTATCTACCAGAAAAACTAAAACAAATTTGACAGAAAATTATTTCCAACGAAATATCGAGCAAAAAATGGTCCAGCCTGATTGTGAGTACCGCTGATTACGGTAGTCTGGTACCTTTTTTACGATGTGGCTGTGAAGAAATTTTTTTTGAAAGATTTCGAAAAAATTCACAACAAACAAAATAAATTCCAAAATAACTACGGTATCATACAAATGACGAAGACGGTATTAAATATGTGTTGTTTAGCTTCGCAAATAAAATAAAACGCATGGTTTAAAAAAATCAACAAAGCACAGTCATAATCCCGCCCCTGTTTTCGTTTCCAATGAACGGTCGCGAGAGCGCGGTTTATCATGCACCCCACTGACCCCAGCCCTATCAACTCCTATCGAATAATGGCGCTCGAGTGCCATCTTTTGCTCAATATTTCGTTGGAAATAATTTTCTGTCAAATTTGTTTTAGTTTTTCTGGTAGATACAGACACAGGGAATATAATAAAAATAATAACTTTTTTTTTTGCTTTCTGAGTTGGACCTCACCCTTTAAAGTAAAGGGACGGGCCCATCAAAATAAACCCATATTTTGCATGTTTTTATAATTTGTGTAAAGGGGGTTTATTATAATATATGTAGACTAAATTTCGGTTAGAGTTTGTCCCGCTGAAATTTTTCGGTGTCGATAAACTCAAAAGTATACCGTAGAAGACCAACAATTGCACCCTTATTTCCTTACCGCGTGTCCCGGGGGAATGTGGCTATATGGACAGATAGTCTCCCGGGTCCCAATCAGAGCGAGGTATCCTCGGGAGACGCGGTAAGGAAATAAGGGTGCAATTGTTGGTCTTCTACGGTATACTTTTGAGTTTATCGACACCGAAAAATTTCAGCGGGATAAAGTCTAGCCGTAACTTAGTGTACATATATTATAATAAACCCCCTTTATACAAATTATAAAAACATGCAAAATATGGGTTTATTTTGATGGGCCTGTCCCTTTAACTCGTCGAGTTGTCGTTGATTAACAAACAGGTAAATTGGATAAATAAAACAATGGAATATGAGGTGTAATGTATAGGTACAAGCGTCAGGCATATCAGAGTTTTGCAAATATTTGCCTCGATTGTTAAAGGGAGAGGCCCACGAGCAAAAAGTTGTTCTTACTTTGCTTGAACAGAATGTCCGGAATTTCAGAAATATTACCGTGAAAACCGCATTTATTTACGCCTAGCACTCGCAGAGATATTTCACAGAAACAGTTCGGCCAGACACCGTAGTCAGAAGGGTTAACGGGAGAGGCCCACGAGAATTTTTTTTTCCACAATTTACTTGCACAGAATGTCCGGAATCTCAGAAATAGTATGCGAAAACCGCATCTCTTTGCATCTAGAACTCGCGGATATATTCTATGCTAAACAGTTCGGCCAGGCACCGTAGTCTGACACAATTTTTGCTATTTTATGGCATTACAGCATTTGAAACGCTTTGTTATAATGGTAGTAACCTTCTTCATTCGATTAACAATTTATATAGAGAAAGAATGCTAAGGGACGGATATAAACCATAAAAAGGTATTTTACCTCTCTGACTACGGTGCCTGGTCGAACTGTTTAGCATAGAATATCTCTGCGAGTTCATGATGCAAATAAATGCGGTTTTCACAGAAATATTTCTGAGATTCCGGACATTCTGTGCAAGTAAATTAAGGAAAGCTTTTTTCTCGTGGGCCTCTCCCTTTAAAATACGTTTTATGGTTTATGTCCATCCAATAGCATTCTTTCTCTACATAGTGATTGTTAAACGAATGAAGAACATTCCTACCATTATAACAAAACGTTTACAATACTTTAATATTAATACCCGAAAAGAGCAAAAATTGATTCTGACTACGGTACCTGACCTCAACAGTTTGCGGGGGAATAAAACTGCGAGTTCTAGGCGTAAAGAAATCACAGTAATATTTCTGAAATTCCGGACATTCTGTGCAAGTAAATTGGGGAAAACTTTTTTTCTCGTGGGCCTCTTCCTTTAAAGGAGGAGGCTCACGAGAATGAAGTGCTCAAATAGTTTCCTTTTATCAAAAGATGATCCGAAAGACATGCTTTGCAAAGCAAAAGCTTTTAATTGGAAGGAGTAAATCAGTATAAAACAAGAAGCAATGTAAATCAAAAAGGAGGAACATATTTTTTTTTCAATTCGTTCATTGCGTGTATGTTCTATGTTGTATCATTTGTATTCAACATCATTTGTATTTGTACTTCATAAATTATTAGTTGCCAGCCGGCGGGCCCTTCTCCGGCTGAGTGAACAACGAAAAACGATTGTAATACTGTTTTACTTTTTTGAAGTAAACGAAAGGCCATTTCTTTCTTCTTTTTTGAAAGAGGACAAGTTACGCTTTCTATTTTTTCTCTTGCGATGTGAGCTTATCTTTTAACATGCTCTATGGTATGGCCCTGGGTCGTATAATAACATACAATTAGTGTGTAATGATAATAATAATTTATTTCCAGTTGCATCGATTCTTTCAGTTGATAAAGGGTGATAATACTGTAAATGGAAAATCAAAGAAAAGAGAAAGTACTAAAGCCACTAAAGCCATTAAAAATAACCGTAGGGGTAAATGAAAGTAAAAAAGGGTGATATCGTAACGTAACGCTTATGCGGAGTAGTTGTACGTAGTATATATTCAGGAGTAGTTGAACGTAGTATATATTCAGGAATTGGCTACCCAGTAATAGGTGCATGTGACCCAACGTTACATTAACATATAAATAATCTGCGTATGTGAAAAGACAATAATAGGGCCACATAATGTTAAAACAAATGGGGTGCTAGTCATTGGTATAACCCTCTAGCTGCAGGTACCCGGAGATGATGTGATGTGAGGACAGCGTTAGCAGTCTCTTTGTTGAGATAATAAAAAACATCAATCATACAAAAGGGAAAATATAGTAAACCCGTGCCTTTCAGTTTTATATTGACAAAATAAACGGCAACGACTCGGGAAAATGGAACAATATTCCGGCTAATGTTTCGCTTTGGGGAGCAGTTTGCGAACAAATTACGGTGAGTTTTCAATGTATTCTGCACTGTCAAAGCGAACTACCGGCCGGTATTTGAAACGCATCGCGGACAACTGAATTTTTACGTATTTATGCTAATTTAGCTCGATTTTTTATTCTAATTTATGTACATTTGCATATGCTGCGTAAGAATGCTGGTCCACTCGATGTGTTTCAAAAACGGGCCGGTATTTCGCTTTAAAGACAAATGATGAAATATTTCTGAAGATGTTTATTTAATTTTAACCAGAACGTTCTTATGTGTGTGAAAGACAGTTATTGTGTTTTTTTGTTTTTACTACTTGTTGTAATGACGGCGAATAATATTTGTTAATTTCTCCAAAGGCACTTGTTTCAGACAACAACCGGACATGGATGTCGCAAACTATAGAAGGAAATGCTCGATGACAGACGAAAGTACTTGCATCGTTTTTATCGCTTAAAACTATTAATAAACACATGCATTTAAATTACCCAGTTACAACTATGAGTCAATGATCATTGATCGTATAGCGAACCTCATCTTTAGTTAAAGGGATCGGCTCACCTTAAATTGTGTCTGTTTTTTTTGTTTCTTTATTTTCTAGGGATAATAAAATTTGGAATACAAAAACTGTGTTCTTTTTCAATACTCACGGAGATATTAGGTGATAAAGTGGTGGATTGTTCGGTCCGGAATGCAAAAAGGGAAATTGCCCTGCCTTGTTTGTATAGAGACAATTACCCTTTGCCATTTTGGACCGATCAATCCACCACTTTATCAACTAATATCTCCGTGAGTATTGAAATAGAACACTACTTTTTGTATTCCAAATTTTTATTATCCCTTATCGTCTTATAGAAAATAAAGAAACAAAAAAAAACAGACACAATTTAAGGTGAGCTGATCCCTTTAAAGGGACAGGCCCACCGATATAAACCCACGTTCATTATTTGTTCATAATTCATAAAAAGGGTATTTATTATAATATATACAAACTAAATATTATTCAGATTCACCATGGGGAAGTTTTTCCTGTGAGCTTTCCTTACAGAAGGTACCGTAGACAGGTCATTTGCACAATCATTTGCATACACACCTTTGATGTGGATATGCAAACGACTTAACTTCCCTTTCCGACAAAGGTGTGTATTAAAATGACTATGCAAATAACCTGTCTACGATACCTTCTGTAAGGAAAGCTCATAGGAAAAACTTCCTCATGGTGAATCTGAATAATATTTAGTTTGTATATATTATAATAAATACCCTTTCTATGAATTATAAACAAATAATAATCGTAGGTTTATATCGGTGGGCCTGTCCCTTTAAGAAATTGTTAAAACAAAATATTTATGGCGATGTTGCACTGCATAATAGCATGTTGCGGCAGTATGAGTATGAGTATGTTGCCGCGAGTGATTTCGTGACATTGCAATCCTTTCGTCCAATTACTGGACATCTGTAATTCTAGTTTTTTTCTAACAACCACGAACGAATGTAACCATTTTAAACGTGGGAATAGTCAGTTATCACGTCTCCTGTGAGCGAGAAGTCTATCGAAAAAAAAATTGTGTATTAGAATTTAAGAAATGTAGTTCGAGGATCATCTTTGCCGCGAACCGCCCCACTTTTACGGTGTTGCGGTAGCAGAGCTTTCCTCCGGCAGCCTTGCACAAATACAGGACTACTGAAGATACGATTTTACTGCATAAACGCATTGTCTAAAAGTGATGGTGCAACTGAATCTCGACGTTTTATAATTTATTTTGACTCCTCAAAGGAAAACATCACTAAAAACTGTACAAAGATAATGGAAAGAATTATCATTTGCAAAAAAATCGGGCAAAACGTTTGCGAATCATAATGTTCCAAAAAAAATTCCAGTGTGTGTTATGACCGCATTGCAGAAATCCAAATCAGAATTGTGTCATCTTTATAATAAATTGGTTTGTTCTACTTTTATATTGCTTACATAGGCATTTCCCCAAACACTCGAAGTCTCGGTGTACTGTTTATGCTCATTATTAGTTAGCTAAAGCAAGGAATGGCAGACAAATCTAATTAGTATTCCAGAAATAACAATAATCACGATAGACGCAATAAAACGCTTATTAGCTTTTTAGTATGTAAATGGACCATACTCAGAGACATTGTGGAACGCGTACCATAACATACAGTTCTTTACATCTAGTTTTAGTCATAATTCCTTCTGCCGACTCATGCGCTAATACTGTATTTTCTTTTATTAGTAATGCCGAAGAAATGGTTTCTGATCTGCCTTGCAATCCTGTATTGCTGTAACGCAGTAGACGGAAGAAATATAGATCCGCAAATAATGGTGCCACCTACCACAGAGGAACCCTGCACCGAGTCAGAGCCACCGAACTCAGACCCACAGATATTTGTACCACCCAGGCCAAGCGGTGAACCTCAGATATATGTACCGCCCACCCCGAGCGGTGAACCTCAGATATATGTACCACCGACCACCGAGCCAGTAGCAACGGAGCCACCGAAGCCTGAAGAACCAGTAACGGAGCCACCGAAGCCTGAAGAACCAGTAACGGAGCCTCCGAAGCCTGAAGAACCAGTAACGGAGCCTCCGAAGCCTGAACCTGAACCTGAGCCTGAAAGTATATGCGATCCTCCGTTCACTGAAGTTCATGGATCGTGTTATAAGGTGAGACAAATATACACATGTATCCGCATGATTCGTGGAGCATTCTACTTTCAAATCTACTTCAACCCGAACATTTTTAAACAAGTTTATTGTTATTTTCCGAATGAATATCTTAAATTTTAATATGGCTTAATCGGGCCTAGATATGATTCCTTTAAGTTATCTTCACCAAATGTTCACTTCTTTCCGCAGCTAATTTAATTTACTAAATAAGATAAGCCAGTGTTGCTCACAAACAGTTACCAGTTGTGCGTTGTGCTTCATTAGGCGAAGGGAATCAAACCCGCGACGTTTTCCTGGCGTCCAACGGTTTAACCACTGAACCACCATTATTTTCTTGTCGAGACCTTTGTTCGCTATAGGTGATCCGTGTGGACGAAGGAACTTATGACTATGCCCGGGAAGACTGTGAGAATCTGGGAGGACTTCTCGCGACTATTAGATGCAAGAAGGAAAACGATGGGATCTTGGGTATTATTAATATAATTTAGTATAATTATTACGGTTAATATTGTGTGGTTGTTACTAATACTATTACTATTATTATTAGATTGTTTCAGCGCTTGCAAAGGCGGACTCCGCTCTTGAGAAAGAAAGACAAGAGTATATAAGCTCAGTGGGTACAAAAACTAATAATGTAAGTGGTATGTCTAGTGTCATTTTTTATGTTACGCTGGAAATTTACTCCACGCTCGTAACTTTATATCGATGTAACTATGTTATAATACCGCGCAAATTCAGTGGAGTGGGTGACATATATAATATGAAAAAAAATCAGATGTAAGACTTGGTTTACACATGATTATTAAAGCGAAATGCTAGCCCCTTTGGAAAATTTGCATATGATAAGCAAATCCTATGTATACAATGCTAATTTTGTACGATCGTCCACGGCAATCGTACAAAATTAGCATAGGATACATAGGATTTGCTTATCATATGCAAATTTTCCAAAGGGGCTAGCATTTCGCTTTAAAGAAAAACCAGACGGCTATCGCCGCCTGAGGCGACTTT
The DNA here is from genome assembly GCA_036852015.1 of Pelodera strongyloides. Taxonomy (NCBI): domain Eukaryota; kingdom Metazoa; phylum Nematoda; class Chromadorea; order Rhabditida; family Rhabditidae; genus Pelodera; species Pelodera strongyloides. The sequence goes on along the minus strand of JAANDG010000140.1, from coordinate 99,778 downwards.
CAAATTCTAAAATGCATTCTTATGTGAAACGTTTGCAACGTATCTTGAAAAATCATGAAATAAAATTTGAATTTCGCTTGCTCAAGTCGGGGCTCCGGCCCTCCTTTTATAGCCTTTAGATATTCTAATTTTCGTTTCGTTCACACAAACAAAAAAGTAAACTCTTCTCCTTTATATAATAAGATATATACCAATATAATTTTGCCAAGAAAGCATGCAAGTGGCACATAAAACGTGTTTTCTAAGCTAATTGTTGGTAGATTATCTGAGTATTTATCAAGGGAGCTCACAACATGTGAATTTTCATTTGTTGATTTTTGGGTTTGCGTAATACTAAATGTAATACAAACTGTTTTAGCAATATCGCATTGGCTTGTACAGTGTTGTAGCTGGGAATCCGTCTTCAGGGTTATGGCCTTCTCTAACGGACGGGTGCCAGGAGACTTACCGGTAAGAAGTGGAGATACTCACCAATTCTAGTTTACATCACAGCTAACACTCGGTTATACACAGAGAAGTGATACGACACTACGGTCTAACAATGGAGAAGCGTGGAACAATTCATGCTTTTGCCCAATTTTGTACTCATACGATTAAAGGCGAGTACTTGAAAAAATAAGTCCGGCCATGGTGTTCACGTCACAACTTCGATTGCTTTCCAGAAACTGGGCTAATGATGAACCCAATTGGGGAGATTCAAACTGTGAATGCGAAACCACATCCGAGGTAATACTTCATTCAAGTTACCCAAAATAATCGGAATGTCTTCAAACGATGTAACACGTCGTGTTACGAATGATATGTAACAGTTAGTTTTCCAGTTTTACGTGGATGAAGTCAATGGGAACGAGCCGGGAAAGTGGAATAATGTTGCACCAACTTTGTACATTTGGGGCGCGATTTGCGAGCAACTTGTAGTAAGTTTTATTTTAATTTTGACTTAGATCCTTACGTTTATTTCTTTCATGACTCATGTTACGTTACTAATCCAAGATCTTGTTTTGCTTGAATATGTAGCGCACGCCTGATTTGTTGCTAGAACAAGGACGACTGCATGGGAACGTGGTTCGTACAAACATACAAACAAACAAACATTTGGTCCTCAACTTTATCTTTATAAGGGTATTTTGTGGTACTGCGCGTACTAATTATTCGATGCATTTGTTTCAGTCAACAACTGGGGATGGATGTAGAGAAGAAGAAGATTATTAAGACAATCCATGGACACATTGAAAAAAACGCTCTTACTTTACTGTTACTTATCTCTAATAATAAGTCATCGCGACCTGCCGTGAATTATTTGTTTCATTGCTCAATAAAATACGCAAGATGAAAAAGTAGCAAAACAAACCCCTCTTTACGGTGTGCGCAGTTGGAAATTGGTTCACGTAACTGAACTTGTCGTAATACCATGCCAAGGTACCTCCGTGAGCGGCGGAGCAGCGCACTGAGATAATCACTACTCACAGTTCACCGACGAAAGTTGGCGTGCAAGCCGCATGAGAACGGCGTGCAGTGCATTTACCAACTAGGGACATTTTGGCAATGTTGCCAGCCCCTTTACGCGGCAATGTTGCCGGCGCTCGGATATGCCCCGTCGCCGTTTCTCTTTCCGCAATATTGCCGGCGCCAGTAGGCTGCCGACTACGGTAGCTTACCTTGTTTTTAGAACACACCCTCAACCACCTGCCCCCCCCCCGACCCAGAAAAAGTACACCAATACAAAATACAACGTTTAATTCAGTATTTATTTATAAAATGTAATAAAGTTAAATATATTAAATGAATAAATACTTAATAACAATCGAGAAGATGCATAAGGCACAAAAATACTAACTTATAAACACAAACTAAGTTATAAATATAACAATGGAAAGGACTATATGTACAAAAAAATGCGACGAGTGAGGACACAATAGTGAAAACATGCAGGGAAGTAATGTAGGTTAAATAAACTGGTGAGTGTTTCAGGAATAATTCAGAGTATATCAAGGAGAAACAATTAGCAAATTAAATTGTAACCTAGTACATACAATGTGTTCGATAACGAAAAGCAGAACACAAATATATAAAAAACTAGTGATTTTCAAACAGCAATAGATGTGGATAACAGGTGTTTTAGAAAACAACAAAAGCTCAAGATGAATAAAGGAATCCCTGGAATTTTTTTACATGGTCTACGGTAGAGCCAAGCGGCCACGGCATATTCGAAAATAAGAGAAGTGAAGGTTAGAGAGCATATAAAAATAGGAAAAAAGGGAAAGGAAATTTACTGAGCTTTCTCGCGCAGCGTGCAGTGATTTCGCATGCCAAGTGAACTTGGCATGCATTTATGGGCTTAATTACAGGACTAGGAAGGGGGGATGCTTATTATTACAATATAGAAAACCGTTCCAACTGGCGAATCCGTAATAACCACATCTATAATGTGACATGTGGGATGTATAGCCATGATCAGTCAGCGACGGCTTCAACTTTCGGGATCAAGACCATAGATCACAGGCCTTGTCTGCTTTCTCTTTCTGGACGGCAGTGACTCGTTTCGACAACACTCTGAATGTAAAGGCGTAATAAATTGGGTATAATAATAGATCATATGGTGAAAGTCTACAGAAAAGTCCAATATAATGATCAATTTTATATTACCTGAGAAATCCATCTTCAGAGAGATTGCGTTTGAGAGGCGTCCTTTCCAGGGTAATTCTTGTTTGGTACTGGTTCCATCAATTCTGAACGGAAAATCAAACAATAAACTATAAACGATTTAGGTTGTTGCAAGTTTTTTTCAAAGGTCGCACGTTTCATTACTCATTCCTTAGGAAGAACCCACCCTTGATAAGGCTTCTGAAGCCACTGATTTCTAGCAGTTTACTGAATGTCTTCTCCTCCTTGTTTCCGGAGATCGCAGTGGCTGGACATCTCCTTCGACGTCACAAGCTGAAGGAGTGAAATCAGTGAAACATACCACACAGAAATATACAATGTACAAATACAAAAAATGGTATTAAAATACCTCTTAAGACAGCTATATGGCTTCATCAGTTGTAGCGAAGCACGTGAAGTCGCCGAGTGTTAGACCGGAAGGGTGCTCTCTCCTCTTACGTCGAGTTGAGCGTTCTCAGTTCTCAGTGAAGTGAACCCTGGAATGCTGTAAAAAAAAAAAAAAAAAAAAAAAAAAAAAAAAAAAAAAAAAAAAAAAAAAAAAAATTAAATAACCTACAAACACAGTCGTGCATCGTGCATCATACATCCGACATGTTGTAGCAGTTATACCAAACAAGTTTGTTGGCTCCTTTTTGATGTGTCACACAACCCGAGTTTCAAAACACTGTAAGAGAATTAAATGGGCATTGCATGCGGTGGATGGAAACTAAAAACAGAAATGATAAAATAACATAGATGAAATAAGGGATTACCGTAAGGGAATCTTTGTGGAGGCTTTGGCAGCAACTCAATCTGTCGTGTCTCCCGTTTGTGTGACGGCGCACTGGATACCTAGAATACAATCTTCCTCACACTGCTGAACGTAATTACATGTATGAAAGAACGGTGGAAAACAAACAAAGAAAAGAAGAAATAAATCAGACCTTTCAGCGTTCAGCCCCCACCACCTCTCACTTTTATCCAATCCAATACAGACTCGGAAGCTTCAATCGAGCCAAGTGCTTGTCCGACACTCACCTTGAAAAGAAATATTAGAGAACATTATGTAGAAATTGATCATGTTTTGCATGATGAACTCTAGAAGACACTCACGTACAAACTCACGACACTGGGCAGCCGAAGAATGGAGTGTCCGCGCCATGCCCGCTTCTGACAACTAAAAGAAGTGTTTCCAATAACTTGCGTGCATAACAACACTAAAAACAGATGAAAACGACAAAAAAGATCATAACAAATGTTCCTGTCCAAAAAAAGTGGAAACCCCAACTGTTGTGCACTGTGCATGCACCTTTCCTCTTGAGGTATTACCGAAACTGGTCGTCTGGTGTATGGCTTCTTGTACGGTACTGCGACACTATTTGTAGTGGCGGCCAACGGCAATATTGCCTGCACCGCGTATGGGGCTGGCAACATTGCCAAAATGTCCCTAGAATATAACGTGATAACGCGAAAAAATGCACGCGGAATGGAAATGGCTTGCAAATTACACGCCTACTTCACGCCGCTTGCACGCGAAAAGCCTGGGACGAAATGGCCGTGCAATCGGCAACTTTATGGCATGCAAGTGGCAACTTTGCGTCTTTACGGCGCACGGCAGCGCCCAACCCACGGCATAAAGTTGCCGCTTGTGCGCCAAATCCAATTGAGCGCGGCAAAAAGTCATCTGGTTCAGTCTTCGCAAGATCCTCGAGAGTACACTGAGCATCCCTTTGCGAAAACTTGGCGAAGTCGCAGCACACATTTTCGCTGGTTCTCCACCAATTTTCACATGTTCTTACATTCTTCGCGCAAGAACCAGGGTGTCGCAGCACACCACCCGAGTTTGGCCACAGTGATTTCAAGGAACTAGTAGGTGAAGCAAAAAAAATACTTTATACAGTTGCATAACACATAAATTACATATTGCATCTTGTTTCTGACAGACAACTCCAGACACAGGCAACTCAATGAAAGTGATTTACATATAATATAAGGCACAAAACTCTATGAACGAGTGAAAATATTCGAATATTAACTACAAAGACAGATGGTAAAATATAGGTCTACACCAAATAACCATATCAGATGCAACCAAAATGCACACTTTTCACGAACCTAATATGCTACATATATACGACTTTGAAACCAGGACGCTTCCATTTCAGGCAATAATTCCCATAAATAAATTAATATCAATAATAAAATGGTCACAACACAGAAAGGAAGGTTATCACAGTAAAGGACAGTTTAATTGCACTAGAGGATCCATCGAGTAAAAAAAAGGGCTTACTGCTTAAGACATCTAAAACATCCAAAAACATCTCTGACATCCACAAACATCCGTGACATCCAAAACATCCCTAGACATCCAGGACACCCAGCACATCCAAAAAACATCCGTGAAATCTGGCCATGTTCCAATGCGTGGATGATGATCATTCTTGTTATTTTTATTTGTTTGGTTCGTGAAGCGGTTATTCGGGTTATTCTCTGCTTTTCGTAAAGGTATGGTGCGTGTTCGACCATTGCTGACCAGGGCAGATGTTATTACACTGTCGTTTAATTATGCGCGAAAGTGCACCATTACCTCAAGTTAACCGTTTGGAGTGACCGTCGAAGCTGCTCGATGGGCGTTATCTGACATTCGCAAGAAAATTGAGTTTCCGACCAGGAAAAACTATCACTAGCCTACGCCTACCTCGTCAGCAAATGCTCTCCGTAAAAACGTGTCTTATTATTAATGCAGTTCATGTCCAAAAATGACTTCTATTTTGAATTACTACTGGATGTCAGAGTATTTTGGATGTACGGGATGTTTACAGATGTCCGGGAGGTTTTCAGATGTTTCTGGATGTCCGAGACGTCACCGGATGTTTTTGGATGTTTTGGATGTCTTAAGCAGTAAGCCAAAAAAAAGTGTGTGGGGAAACAATTCTCAATGAGCAAAGGTACTCAACAGCTAAAGAACTTATTTATAAATAAAACTACTCTCAATATTTAAAGCAAGAAATCCAACCACTACCCACCACCACTTCTGGCTTGCGGCTCACTATTAAGAAGTAACGTACTGTCTTACAGCGACAATTACTCTCTTACAATAATTTAAAGGTCTAGAAATCTCCAGTGCGAGTGCGCAATAATAAGTCGCTAATATCTAAGCTTACCATGACCAGGAGCCGTACGAAAAAAAGTAGAATAAATAATAGACTACTTGAGTAATTCCATGACTTGCTCAGCACTTTTGTACTGGATATTCTCGTATTTGTTGGCTGATTCTCCCAGTTTACTGACGACCAAAGAGTACGCGGCTACCACGTTCTGAGCAGTTCGCGTCGCAATTGATTCTCTGCAAAATCAACAATAATTTAGAGATAGCTATATCTTTCTCTCTTCTTTTTTAATAGAACAAAGGCCAATCTCATCATGGGTACTTCTGTAGTGGTTTCTTCGAGGGGTAAATATAGTCTAACTCAATTCGTTTTTCATAACACTAAGATTGGGCAACGTTAAGCGAACGTGGCGCTAAGACCACTCGAAACTCACCGTAGTCATATACGGGAAATCGATAAAATAATAATATTCATACCTAATTCTGACGCTGCTAATCCTTGCCACCTGATCCATACGGTATCGATCGGGTTGTGCGAGGAAAGCGTCAAAGTTCTGTAGTGTCTTCGTAATGGTCGCACTGTCAAGTCCCGGCAGAGCAGACATCGGACCCTGAAATCGTACTATATAAAGGAGAAGAGTTTACTTTTTTGTTTGTGTTAACGGAACGAAAATTAGAATAACTAAAAGCTATAAAAGGAGGGCCGGAGCCTAGTCTTGAGCCAGCGAAATCCGAATTTTGTTTCATGATTTTTCAAGATACGTTGCAAACGTTTCACACAAGTGTGCTTACTGTTCCTGCATTTTAAACTTTGCAAGTCGCCTCAGGCGGCGTTAGCCGTCTGGTAACGATGTATATTAGTCGATCACCACTGTCATGCATAAAGAAAATGGCGTTCAATTCACCTGAAGACCTGGCCCCGACACACCCAAAGGCCGTACGAGCAAGATCTGCTGTAATGATGTAAATCAGAAACTTTCTGTAATTTCTAACTGACCTGCGCATGACTATGGGCCGCAGCCTTCTGATAAACTCCGATCAATTCAGTATTCGCCAGAATGGAAGAGGCCTCTTCACTCACGAGCACGTCCTCGTTTCCTTCGATCTACAACAACAGTAACACTGAGATAGTAATATATATATTAGTATTGTTGTATTGTTTCAATTTAACATTAGTTACATCAATAATTGTTGTATTTCATTGTAGTGTACACCATACTACAAAGACGTTAGGGTATCATAAGCGTATTCTTGCGTTGTTTATAGCTATGCGTTTGTTTCATCCCTTTTGTGTAGTGGGCGGAGCCCAAATTTCGTCATTCTGACGAGTGTCACCGGTGCGTGCGGTTGCTCGCCCGGCGATGTAGTTTTTGTTTGTTTTTCTTGTTATCTTTAACTGTTTTATGAGAACACGAAAGTGTTTTTTTACTCACAGTTATGTATTGAGTGGTGCGATCCAAAAACCCACGAAATAGATTGCATGTTGTTAGTTTATGTTCGTTTCGGTGATATGTAGTAATCTGTGTTAAATACTTGTTCTGTATTTTCATCATTTCTTCAAGGATCTCACTTCTCATCATACTACTTGTTTTGATTGTTATTACTGTTGTTTATTGCTTTATTTATGGTTTGCATGTGTTTATGTTTTTAGTAAATATTAACCTTAAATGCTGTGCAATTCTTGTCATTGGGATGAGTCCCTCTGCCATATTTTATGTGCTTGAATCTATGTTTTATATGTACACGCTTTTGTTTATGGTTGGATGGTTAGGTGAAACCGAGATTCTTGTTCCGAACAGAATCTAACCTTATTCATCCGAGCTGGTAAGTTTTGAGTCTCTAATTTCTCACTCTTATCTTCTCTTATTTACACTCTTTCTACTATAAATACACTTCTTTTCCTTACTGGGGGCCGAATGGCCTAACCTCCTCAACTATTAACGTTTGTTGTGTATATATGTGTTTTAACTGTATTGTTGCGTCTCGTGTTGTCTGTTTTGTTTTCCACAGGTGTGTATCTGGTTTGCAACTACTCGGGTACCAGAGTAGTTTTGCAAGTGGGCGGAGCCTAACTGTATACGACCGGAGAGGACCTGGACAACGAGGAGCGCGTGGTGCTCGAGGACGACGTGGCCCACGAGGACGTCGAGAGGCACCAAAAGTTTCAGATGGCTACTAACACTTGTTATACTGTGTATTTGTTCACTGTTACGTCTGTATATGCTTGTTAATGCTACTGTTTTTGTGTTGTTGTGCTATTGTCTGTGGTATACTCTCTCAACCTTTTTCTTTTTCTAATATCTGCTCTGTTCAATCATTGTTCTCGCTTTCCTTCTCTTTCCTTATCCTCCTCTCTTGCTATACAGTCTGTTGGTTGCACAGTTGCGCCTTGTGCCAACTGAGCTTTACGGATCTGTAGAGCATTCTTTTTCTCTCTTCTCTCGGCTAGGTGTTCTGTTGGTTGCCAGGCGAGCTTCGGCAAGCCAGGCATTACGGATCACCTATGCTGGTACGCCGCGCATCTGTTGGTTGCTTGGGACCTTGCACCGCTAGTCCCTTGCTTACGGATGTGCGTCCATTTTCGGCCCTTGCTCCGCTAGGCCGTGGTGGACCGTGGGTGTGTTCTCCTTCGAGAGAGTTGTTTGGTCGAGTACCGTGCGTGTGGTTTTACCCATGTGTGGTATGAGACTGAGCTAACTTTTCTCGGGTAAGGTGGATCGTAGCTCTGTTGGGCCTGGTCCTTGTGGCCAGGTTGCGTTCAGTCTACATGAAGCTTTGCCGGGAGTCTAAGCGTACTGGGTCTGCATGTGTGCTGCCCGGTGTCGCTGCGACTCCAGATGGAGAAAATGTTCTCGGTTCATAACCGTTTGATCATGCACGTCGCGCAGTGTTTGATCTGTGTTGCGGTAACATTTACGATATATTGCTGTTTGCAGGAATCGTTGGTTTGTGCAGCACGGGACGAAATGTCTGGAGAAGAAGATCTGTCTATTCTTCTTGACTATGAGGAAGATGTTCCAGTGGAACAGGTCAGTGGTGTAGACTGGCTGGCCGGCACTTTTGCTGGTGGACCGCGTAGCGGGAAAGCTGAGTTCAATGAAGCTCTGAATGCATTATCCAATCTGAGCGATCTTCTGATCGTTATTAATGAAAGGTTCTGCAAGACTCTGACAGCAAGGCAGAAAACTCAGGTTAGAACTCAAGCGAGGCTTCTTGTGTCCCAACTTCAAGAAGCATGGCTGAGAGTCCAAACAGAGAATGTTCCGTTTGGAGACCTTGCTTGGGGTCATGCAACTACGCTCCTCGCAAGGTTAGAAGAACGTGAACTGGCTAATGTTGCGAACCTTGACGATCATTTGTCAAAGTCAGAGTTGATGCAAGAGCTGATTGAAGAGGTTATGGATAAGCTCAGGTGCCAGATGGCAGAGATACCGTTCAAGATTGATAATCTTTTGTACTATAAAGAGGTTGTAGAGCGTCTTGCTGCTCGTGTAGAGAAACGTCCTGATGTGTTCATGAATTCTGTTTTGCAGGACGATCTCAGTCTGGAGGAAGAGAATGATCTTCTGGGATCGGACGAACACCGTGATGAGCGGGAGGATCATGAGGCACGGAGTCAGCAAGCTGTAGTGATAAATGGTGAGACTACACCCCTTACGGATCACGATCGTACTGTTGGCAGGTACGGGTCAGATCTTTATCTAAGCGCTTTGCAGAGCCGACGAGATGTGAGGGAGACGTGTCCGCCTCCACAGGAGACTCCGCACCGACGCCCTGTCACGATACCTCAGGACTCATCTCCGGGTACGTTTGCTGATCGCGTGGAGAACGTAAGAGCTGAGGAAAGTGTGTGTGCTGGTGTGAGAGTGACCCGCGAAGGCGATATATCAGGTGCCGAGGCCTTGTTTACAATGGGCCTTGCTAATTCACTCTTGGCCACATTACCTCCACTGTCTAAGTATTCGTGCAAGTCTGCAGAGAGCTTTGAGGAGTTTGTTGAAAGTTTGACTCTGAGATTCATACCGGGTTATTCTGAGGCACAGAAGTTGATGTTGTTCCGTAATTATCTTCGTGAGGACTCGCGTGCTCTGTATGAGGCTTTGCCGGTGACGGTGAAGAATCAAGGCTTTGACAGAGTGGTACGAGAGTTTAAGAAGGAGATGGAAGGTCCTCTTTCTCTGAAACGCATTCATTGGCAGCGAGAACTTTCTTTGTTCAGCAAGAAAGCGGTCAATGTTACTGAGGTGTGTCGGGAGATCGAGTCACTCGGTCGAAAAGCCTACCCCTCGGATGCTGAAAAGCAAGTGCGGGAAGCTCAGCAGAGCGCAGCTTTGCTTCGATGCTTGGAAAGCAGAGACAATTTTCATCAATACCTTGATGAGTCGTTGAAGGAAGAAGAAGAAGTTCGGCATACAACTTGGTAAAGACGTTGGCTCTTCGACATGATAGTTATGTAAGGTCCTCCACGGCAATGTCATCTCAGTCAGTACCGAAGAAGCATCGACAGGTTTCTCCAAAGAGAGTCGGCAATTCTTCTGGTTATGGCGGTGGTCCTTCGTTCAATAAGTCGTCGAACAGAGAGCGGTCTACGATGTCGCCAGTAGCTGACCAGAGCAAGCAGAGACAGAACTACAGTGGTGTTGACAACAGAAGGAGTTTTGATCAGTCTCGTCCAGCGAGGAAGGATGATCGTCCGTGGGCTCCTACTTGTCATTATTGTCATAAGCGTGGTCATCTGAAAGCTGAATGCCCATCCAGGAGAGCTGAGGCTATGGATGCGGACAAGGATCGATGCAGGAATTCGAAGAATTCGCAATCGACCGGTGAAGAGCGAGTAGTGTTGAAGCATCAGTGGCTTCCGAAAGCTCTTGTTGAAGAATTGTTCGAGGAACAATTCACAAAGGTGGATACTGTGGATGGTCGTGCTACCAGCGAAGCAGAATCCAAGGGTGGTGTGCAGAGTGTCCCTGACTCACACCTCACACTGATGAACACCCGAAAGGCCACCGTGAAGACCCCGGGAGTCGAACGGTTTGGTCACGGACATAGCGTGGAAAATGGTTCTGTTCAGAGCGCGAGGATTGTCCGGAATGTGAGTGGAACTGGGAGTCTTGAGCAAGCCAGTGTCCAGGAATTGCGACCGATTGCGTTGCCAATTGCAGGCGATATGTTCCGCGCGGAACAGTTGACATTGAAAGGCCTGGTCGCGTATAAGGAAGCAGAAGTGACGGTGGATACCGGAGCTTCGATTTCGTTGGTTTCCACGGGCTTCCTACAGGCAGCACAAGCAGACATGAAGGTCTCGCGGAAAATGTGCGAAGAAGATATCAAGTTTGTAGAAGGGAAGGCAGAAGACTACGGTATCTTGGATGCTTCCAGGAATCTTCTAAACTTGATAGGACGGTGCGTGTTGCCAGTGAAACTGGGTGACGGCACAGTGACTCGAGTCGGATTTCATGTGATCCGAAGGAAGGAGCAGCAAGTTCTGCTTGGTATGAATGGTCTACGTGCGGTTGGTATCACGATTCTTCTGAATTGTCCGGAAGAAGATACCCAAGTCAAACTGGAAGAAACGGTGCGACTTCCGCCAGGCGCGTCCAAAATTATCCCCTTGAGAGGAGTGAGAAAGGACCGCGTTTTGTTGTTGGAGAGTACTCCCGGAGTGGATACTGACTCAATTCTGAGGACCGACGACAAAGGTAGAGCATTCTTGAGAGTCACAAACAATTCCGGTAGTCCGATTGAACTTGAGAAAGGAACTCAGTTCAGAGCTACTGAAGACTTTGAGATCATCGAATGGGATGAACTTGAGGTGGCACCTCTCTTGAAGGAGGAGAGGGGCACGTGTGAAGTGTTGAACATTTCACAGACTTCTGGGAAGCAGAAGCGATCTCAGTGCAGAGATCAAAGAGTGAAGGAGATACTAGCGTGTCTTCGTGAAAATGGAATGCCGCAGATAGACTCGTTGGACGCTTTGATTGCTGATAATGAGGATATCTTTGCGATGAATGAGGAAGAACTCGGCAGAACGAATGTTGTTGAACACTCGATTGAAACGGGAGATGCGAAACCAATCCGTCAGAGAGCTCGACCGGTTCCTCTGGGAATCCAAGGCCAAGTGAAAGATCTGATTGAGAAGATGAAGAACCAGGGGATTATCAAGCACAGCTCGTCTCCGTGGTCATCTCCATGCGTCTTGGTCAAGAAGAAGGATGGTTCGATTCGCATGTGTGTGGATTTTCGAAAGGTGAATGAGGTCATGAAGCAAGATGCTCAGCCCTTGCCGAATATGAATCTCACACTTCAACGTTTCTCTGGAAAGAAAGTGTTTTCCACGTTTGATCTGGTTAGTGGGTTCTGGCAGATTCCTTTGAGCGAGGAAAGCAAGGAGAGAGCTGCATTTGCGATTTTGGATGGCTTGTATGAATTCCAAGTCATGCCGTACGGTTTGTGTAATGCTCCAGCAACGTTTCAACGAGCGATGCATCTGGTACTCGAGGACTTGCTGGGAGAGAATGTCCAAGTGTATGTTGATGATATCTTGGTTGCGTCGGATTCGTGGGAGGAGCATGTTGTTCACCTGCAACAAGTTTTTGAGAAGTTGAGGAACAGTGGGTTCAAGCTGAAAGTGCAGAAATGCTCAGTAGGGAAGTCTAATGTTCACTTCCTGGGACACATCATTGGTGTGGATGGAGTGAAGGTTGACCCAGACAAGATTGTGAAGATTCAACGGTGTGAACGACCGACTTCACTGACTGAACTCCGCACGTTTCTCGGAATGTGTAACTATTACCGGAAGTTCATTCTCAACTTTTCGAAGATTGCATCTCCTCTGTATGATTTGACGTCGTCGAATGTGAAATGGTACTGGCTTGAAGCACAAGAAAAGGCGTTCCAAGCTCTGAAACTGGCTTTGAGCACGACTCCCATGTTAGCACAACCAGATGTTGAAGCGGCTCGTGATGGATCGAGACCTTTGATCATCTATGTAGACGCGAGCAAGCTGGGTGTCGGAGCAGTACTGTCGCAGGAAGACAAAGAAGGTCGTCTGCATCCTCTGCATTTCATGTCAGAAAGACTGAATGACGCGCAGAAGAAGTACCACCCCACCGATCTGGAGGCCTTGGCGGTCAAGAGAGCAGTTGAGAAGTTCAGACAGTATATCTACGGGTTGCCAGTTGTGGTGAAAACTGATCATCAGGCACTTGTAGCGCTCTTGAAGAGACCAAACCTGGCTGAAAGAACTATGCGTTGGGCGATGGAGTTGCAAGATGAGAACTTGCGTATTGAATACGTGAAAGGATCGGCTAACAAAGTGGCTGATGCTCTCTCGCGTGGCCCTGTGGTCTTGTCCGAATGTACTGAGACGTTACAAGAAGAGAGATTGGACAGAGTTGTCGGAGAACTGGTTCCGAGTGAATCTGATGAGTGGATAAGGACTCTGGAAACAGACCCTAGTTATAAGGCGTTTGTCCGAAACTCAGAAGCCGGAAACTGGGACCAAACCGCTGTCATTGAGTCGGACTCTGGCTACAGAGTTGCTGACTTCGTTCTTCTTGATAACAAACTCTACTTTGTACATCGTGATGGTCGTCTGAGAAGATGGGTTCCGGAGAAGTTCAGGAAGGATGTGTGGCAGGCGGCACATGAATCGAGAAGAACTGGTGGTCATGGGTCTGTGGAAGTTTCAATGAAGAAGGTTGCAGTTGAATACTTCTGGCCTAAGATGAGAGCCGATTTCAAACAGTGGTCTCGAGGTTGTGTGAAATGTCTCACTGGAAATCCGAGAGCAACGAATGTCCCTGAACTACACCCGAGAGTTGTATCCGCCGCGTTCCATACAGTTGGTGTTGACTTGTTCGACATGGGAACGGGAACTCTCAGTGGTAACCGGTACTTGTTGACTGTTGTCGACTATTTCACAAAGTTCGCGTATGCTGAGGCATTGCCGAGCAAAGAAGCGGGCGTTGTGAGTGCAGCATTGTTTGGCTATTTGCTGCGTGAGTGCAGAGTTCCTCGTGTCATTGTCTCAGACCAGAGTCGAGAATTCATGAATGATATCGTGAAGACTGCATGTGAAGAGCTCGACATAACCTGGGAGTACTCGAAAGGGTACATCAAGAGAGAGACTGGAATGATTGAACGGTTCAATCGTTCTATTGAACAGATCTTGCGGAAGATTGTGGTGGTCGAAACAGAGTGGGATTTGATGATACCATTCGCGTTGTATGCGTACAATTCAGCACAACACGCTTCGACTGGTGAATCACCAATCTTCCTGACTTCAGGCAGAGATGCAAATCTGTTGATGAAGGGAATCTCCAGAAATCGCTTGAACCTCAACTCGATTGACGTACAGACTTATAAAACAGATCTGTTGGCTGGACTGCAAGTGGCTCATGAAGCTACGCTTGAGAATCTGGGTACTGCAGCTAATCAGATGAAGCAGCAGTTTGACAAGCGTCGTCCGAAGTGCAGTGAGAAGATCGTTGAGGGTGACAGAGTGATTCTGTATGATATGAATCCGGCTCACAAGCTGGAGAACAAGTTTTCTGGTCCGTACAGAGTGACTAAAGTGCAGAAAACATCTGTGGTACTCAAAGATTTGGTGAACAAGGCTAGAGAGACTTTCTCGGTACAACTAGAGTGTGTGAGAAAAGTTCCAGTGGGAATGAAAGAGTTTGATCTGCAGAAGAGAAGTGGCAGACAAGCGAGAAAGACTAATGTGACAGTGAAACAGGCGAGTGAGTGTGGCGATAAGGCTACTCCGTTGCGGAGAAGCGCGAGGTTGCGGAAATGTGAAGTTCTAACTTTCAGTGACGACCCCGTTGATCAGGAGGGATGCCGAACCTTCGTCGTCAGAAGGGATAGTGGTCTTCACCCAGATCGGAAGGTCGACGGTGTCTACGTCAGAGATGTGGCGCAACAAATGCGTATCTTTCCCGACGACATTACCGGCAAATTCCCGGTGAACACAGTGGCTGAGATAATGGGAGCTGCGTCGAGTTTGACCTCTCGAGCCCCACTCGGTGAAGTCCTATCGGGACTGGCAAATGCTGGGTTCTCCGTGGAAGGAGTCGGAATTGCGGTCAGCACGCTTGTTAGGAAGGACCTCATCGACGGTGCAACATGCAGGCAATTTTATGAGGCTGACAGAGTCGTTTGTGAAGGAGACGAGGAGTATGCAGATCTCCTCATGCGACATAGCAGGCTGCAACGTCAGAAACGATCGGCGACGGCGTGCCCTCAGGCATCCTTAGTGGCAAACCGACAGAAAGAATATTTGGACGAGGAAGGGCGTGCAACACTAGGAGCCATCTCTTCGGTGCATTCTCGTTTTGTCGAAGCACGACTGATTGTTATTGGGGACGAAGCGATAAGACAGGCTTCCAACCTCATGTTCAGCCGGTCGACCCGTGTCCTGTTCTTGGAAGTGTAAGGGTTGTGCACAGCTCAACTCTTATAATATTCAACAGCTGTCTAACCCCCTGCATCCTCTGTGTTTCTATGCATAGTGCCGCTCTCTCGTATGTATCCTATTGATGAGCGTTGCTCCCTTTCCCTCCTCAGTGTGCCCCCATGTCGGGCTAACAGCCGGTTCTATCTCGCCCCGATAAAGATATTGTGCTCAACTTATGTATTTCAATACACGCACAACTACACACTCAACACAACACAGATAGATCATGGGCAGGGCAAACCCATGGACATTATTATTACATTCTATTACATTCCATAACCACGACAACACGACAGATTATTAATACAGTATATCGTAAGACTAACCTGCATACCCAGCATGTATTATTCAACAGCTGTCTAACCCCCTGCATCCTCTGTGTTTCTATGCATAGTGCCGCTCTCTCGTATGTATCCTATTGATGAGCGTTGCTCCCTTTCCTCCTCAGTGTGCCCCCATGTCGGGCTAACAGCCGGTTCTATCTCGCCCCGATAAAGATATTGTGCTCAACTTATGTATTTCGATACACGCACAACACCACAAACAACACAACACAGTTAAGTCATGGGCAGGGCAAACCCATGATTTACAGAAGGTCAATCATGGTCGGATATGGAAGACTCCTTCTCCCAAGTGGTTGGGCATCTCGGAAGATTGAGGGAGTGTTCGGACCTCAAATTGGTCGTGATTCAAATCGGCTTTGAGACTACGAAAAAGCTCGGAAGCGTTGGTGTCCTGTTGGGAAAGCTACTGCACTTCAAGCAGAACCTACCTCCCGTGGATGTGGTTGTCGTCCCATCACTCAAAGGCCGAGTTTCGGAGACGGAAATCGAGGACACAAAGGACTTGTTCGCACAGCTACACTCAAGTGGTTTTACCGCAAGACAGCGCAAGACAGCCAAGACTTCATGAAACGCCATTCTACAACGAGTCTTTGTCGAATGCTGACGCAGGATACTTGAGGGAGCGACCTGTCTCGTCTAATAAGGCGCTCACGTATGCTAGATTTCTTCGTGGAAATGACTCAGTCTTCAGCCGATTCTGCCACGATGGAGATCTGAAGCAGCATGCATCCGCAGCCCGATTCGATGCAAGGGTGGAGAAGTCCAAAATAGCCGCTTGTGAAACGCCCCGTACTGTTGAGAAGAGAGGGTTGGAAGACGTGCCTCCGAACTCACCCTCTTCTAGGTCCATATATGTGTCTCCAAAACGTATTTGTGACGAGAACCGAAGAGTCGTCCTGACCGGTGCCTCACAACCTCTTGAGGAAGACCAGCCGTCTATTAGAGAGAGAGAGTGGAAATGCCAATGCCGACGATCGCAAGCCGTGTGGTCATCCCACCGAAGAAGTTGCCTGAGCCCAAGTCGCCTTCGAACAAGCAGAAACGCCGCGACAAATGCTACCGGTGCGCGAAATTTGGACACCAAGCCAAGTACTGCTCGGAGTTCAAGAACAGCAGACGCTCACGCCGTGAGTGACTTTGAAGTCACATTGTTGTCACATTGATTGTTGATACCTTGTTACACTTAAGTTTTGTCGTATGATGTTGAAATGTTCTCAGATTCGAATACTTGGTACACTTTGAAATAGATCTCAAGTATTAGGTATTGTTTAGGTTATTTTAAGGTTTAGGTCGTGTTTTTTTAGGTAATTTCTTGTTTACTTTGGTTATTTCAGTTTTTGTTTTCTCTCTTTTATTTTGTTTGACTAGGGACAGTCAATGTCTGAAGGAGGAGAGTAATATATATATTAGTATTGTTGTATTGTTTCAATTTAACATTAGTTACATCAATAATTGTTGTATTTCATTGTAGTGTACACCATACTACAAAGACGTTAGGGTATCATAAGCGTATTCTTGCGTTGTTTATAGCTATGCGTTTGTTTCATCCCTTTTGTGTAGTGGGCGGAGCCCAAATTTCGTCATTCTGACGAGTGTCACCGGTGCGTGCGGTTGCTCGCCCGGCGATGTAGTTTTTGTTTGTTTTTCTTGTTATCTTTAACTGTTTTATGAGAACACGAAAGTGTTTTACTCACAGTTATGTATTGAGTGGTGCGATCCAAAAACCCACGAAATAGATTGCATGTTGTTAGTTATGTTCGTTTCGGTGATATGTAGTAATCTGTGTTAAATACTTGTTCTGTATTTTCATCATTTCTTCAAGGATCTCACTTCTCATCATACTACTTGTTTTGATTGTTATTACTGTTGTTTATTGCTTTATTTATGGTTTGCATGTGTTTATGTTTTTAGTAAATATTAACCTTAAATGCTGTGCAATTCTTGTCATTGGGATGAGTCCCTCTGCCATATTTTATGTGCTTGAATCTATGTTTTATATGTACACGCTTTTGTTTATGGTTGGATGGTTAGGTGAAACCGAGATTCTTGTTCCGAACAGAATCTAACCTTATTCATCCGAGCTGGTAAGTTTTGAGTCTCTAATTTCTCACTCTTATCTTCTCTTATTTACACTCTTTCTACTATAAATACACTTCTTTTCCTTACTAGATGAACTGGAAACTTTTGAAGCCCATTCAGTTTTACAAACATTTTAATAGAATTATGATTATGAGTGGATCAAACTCCAGCGTTACGATACTTTCGCGCTAAAAATTCCATAGAGTTATCAGGTTTGCATATTACAAGGAAAATTCATAGACTACAAACTACAATCCTGGGTATAAATGAGTAACTCCACTCACCAGTGCTTTAATCATCTCAATCCGATCATCCGCATATTGATACAAGAGTACTGTAGATTGGATGGATGATAGACAATTGAGGGTGTAGACAGCCACATCCAATGGGGATTCCAACTGAGTGGCAGCTAATTGAATAGACCTAAGCAGAGGGTCCAGAACACTGGAGAAGATCTGAAAAACAGTGGGTTACTTATCAAACAATCACAAATTCAGAAACACCGCTAGGTGCAGAAAGATGAAACAAACAAAACTAACTATACAAAAGGGAAAATATAAAGAAATGAAACCTTGTTAAACTGTTGCTTGGGATTGTCAATTGAGGCCATCGCTCCATCATGGGTCTCCAGGATCTCTTTGAGCATTCCGAGTAGTTGATGGACAGCGGGCACGGGCAGCAAATCGTAATCAGGGGCACCCATCTGAATATTTATACAAGTTTACCATGGCCACCGCTAATACTAGATATACGTAATCACAATAACTAACATGTGTAAACATTTAAACAATCTCGGACAGATGAAGCTAGTGAGCCTAAAGCACTACTTAACTAAATAACAGCTGCATATACACCATACTAATCGCACATCTCAATTCGGAAACATACAACACTATATATTTATAACACTATGGGTATGCCAAATCTGAAACAAACCTTTCCAAGAATCTTCTGCACATTAGAATTAAGACCGGCAAAGAAGATATTCGATGCCAATTCATTCAATTCGTTCACGGTGACACAGAGTTCTGACGACGCACCAGCCAGAGGGCTTCAAAGATATTATTTCTATTATTAAAACTTATAAGCTATGTATACGGTTAGTGCTATCATCTTTATTTGATTCTCTTCTAGCGAACGGTCCGTTAGAAGCCAGGCAGTATATTTCATTGGAAAATTGAAGTTTGAAAATTCAAAGGTTCAAAACAATAAACATAATTATAAAAACATACATAAACTTTGATGAGTAGAACGCAAAGAGTCCACATAATCGATAGACCGTGACTGGGTCAGATTCGCCTGGAAACAATAAATAATAAAACAAATTACTAGAGTAAAGAAATCTCCCAATTCCGAATTCAAGGACAATGTCTGGTCAGCTCTGTAATATATATCACCTATATCTTCCCAAAGTATTAGCTACCGCGCAGATACCCAACTAAGAAAACGGTACCCCATCCATAAGCTTCCCTACGTGCTGATTACACAATTAGTTTTTGACTAAATATGGAACGGAATGTAAAAAACACGAGCGCAAACTCTACAGCAGAGAACAACCAAGAGAGATGAACCGTCCACGGAAAAACAACATTATCATCACCTATACCTATGCAAGTAATAAAGAAATAGCCATGCGATAAGGAAATACTGACAATGAAACATTTTGTTATACAGTTGCACCAGCCGGTTTTTGAAACAAATCTGAACCATGCATTATCCTGTATTGTACGCAAACTACTGCGCTATTTTTATACAAATTATATTCATTTGCATACACCATATGCGAATGCAGTTGTCCAACATAGGTTTCAAAAACCGGCTGGCATATCGCTTTAAGCTTTAACTAACTAACCAGCGAGTGACTGCTCCACTCGAACCTTGAATGGTCTGCACAAAGCACTTGACACTTGACCGACAATCTCGAGGGAGCAAGAGGCCAATACTGAAAGAAAACAACATAAGCCATCTTTAGTATGGTTGATATACATACGATCCATTATGGGAGAAGATAGATATATTCAAGGTAGATCTTGGAGCATTTACGACGCCCTGAAGATGTCGTAAGACGAAACGTTGGCAATAAAGACAATTATATATGTGTCTTTGATGATGTTTTACTCCGGGAGTCGTAAATGCTCGAAGATCTACCTTGAATACGCCATCTTAATATGAAGCCCTTATTTGAACTTGACGGAAAACTAATTGGAATGAAAATACCAACGAGCGAGTTTCCCCAAGCCCAAGTAGTATACAGTCACTAGTAATACAGTAATCATAAAACCACAAACGATTAACAAATCGCAAGAAGCAAGAATACAAACTCTCACGTTCAGGTCGGCACTGTTTCAAGAGCAATTCCAATAGGTCCTTCTCTGACTCGACCGCCTGATAAATCCATGCTAGCATATCACCAATGTACCGTAGTGGATCGTGACTCAGAAGTTCAATCGGTTTTGTCGAGCCTAGGAACAAGATGTCGCTCATACAATGTTGCTTCTGTAAGCGAAACACTAGAAGTACGAGTAGCATAAAAGTGCATTGAAAAAAACACTGAAATGTTTCATTTAGCATGCTAGTTCAGCATTTTTTTTTTGCGCTATCCATTCCGGAGTTAGCATGCATGCAACGTTTGCAGTTTCAATTCATAGACTAACCTGCACTTCCTCTGGTCAAAGCATCGATGTACAGCCTCAAAACATGGTTCTTGCGAGAAGTTGCAAATTCATCCAGAGCGTATTTGAATAAGACCTCTCTGAAAACAAACAAATATGAAACGCGTAAGGCAGAGGCAGAGAAGATTACTGTTTAATACCGAATACCGAATATTCAAAACCAAAAAGGTACCACGCGCGCGCCCGGCGCGCCTAGCCTCAACATGTGGCTTGTAGCAAAATAATTGGCGATTGGCCTTGGTTTTACAAAGCAAAAATATAACACAGACATAAATAAAACCTTACCGATCCTGAAGCGCTTCAAATGATTGAACAACAACTGATTTCAGTTCCACAAAGTCGCTATTCAATAATCGACATTCTCCTAAATAACTCAAGATATGATTATACAAAAATACAGGAAGTATACGTACGACGAAGGCAGCGAATAACAGAAGTTCCTACTTTTTTAGTATATTTCATGTTGAGTTGAAAACAAACGCATTGCAAAGCAAAGCTAGTAAAATTACGTTTCTTCAAAAATGCCTGAAACATTTAGAACAAAACGCTAAAATACGAATATCGAGATGGTATAGACACAAAAAATACTCACTTTGCACTGAGCGATAGAGCACTTCATAAGCCTTTTCCATTTTCGCGGACATTTCCTCCATTATTTCGACACTAAAACATATTTATTGAAAAGTATATTGTTGGGTACTGAACGTAGGAAGAAGAAATATAAAAAACTACAATGTTACTTGTTACCTTTTAAATCGTTGAATCAACAAACAAATACAATGGTAAAAGAACAGGGAATAAATTAAGTCCGCATCTCAAAATTTTGGGGAGGTGATTTAGACCAATTTGCATACAATGCATTAGAGATCGGGAGGTGATTTAGACTAATTTGCATACAATGCATTAGAGATAGGGAGGTGATTTAGACTAATTTGCATACAATGCATTAGAGATAGGGAGGGGATCGTCCGCATTTGGCGGGGTGTTTTATGCCATGTAAAAGAACATAAAACTCACGCAGCTGAATGTTCTCCACTGGTTCGTAGCAACTGTTTGCTGTCATCATATATTTCCTTGACTCGTTTTAATGCGCTGAAGAACTCAGATGATACAGTTCCATCTGAAAGTTGTTTCTTTTTAATTGTATTACAAAGGAAAGGTCAAGTAAACTTCGAGAGAGGGCGTTGATCCATGTGGGATTTACAGAGAAATACCTGGACAAAAATGCAAAACAGCATGGCACATCTGTACGTGAGATCGTGAGATGCATCTACCAAGAACTAAGAATAATCAACTAAAGTACCATTTGGATTTCCCTGTAAAGCCTGTTCTTCTTTGTCTGTCAACGAATATTTACTGAGGAAATCTTCGATAGCGACTTCTTTGGCCTCCAAGAACTTCCTGCAATTATTTTGTATTAAATATGCAAATCATTGAGAAAAGAACAAAAGGAAAACGCCAGCCAGTTCACTAGAACTAATTGAGCCACTTCGATATAACTAAATGTCTGAATTGGTAATCATTAATCACTGTAATAAGATAAATAATGAACAGTGTTATTAGGAATGGTGTTTCCAAATATCACAAAAATTCGGTGTGATTCTGTCAATACTACCGTATTTCTGCAAGAAACCTGCATGTATAAATATGAGCAATTAAAAAAATATTCTCGTGTTGTTTCAAAATACTGTAAATTTTCATCATACTTTTCATCATATTTTCATCGTAAACCCCAGAAAGGTTGTGCGGTAAAAAAAACTGAACGCACTTTCTATTTTGAATTGCACTAGTCTTTGACAGGAGATCTTGTGTCTTCTGTTTGTTGTCCTGGATTTTTGTGGTGAGTCCAGTGCACACCTCATGCATTTCCCGAATCTTCTTGGCAAAGAGTTGCACTGTTTGGTTAACCTAAAATAAATTTTGTAATACAAAGCTCTTGATCATGTACCACTTACGCCACAGTGAACTAGTGAACATAGAGACCGAGACGTGAGATACTGATATTGTATTTCATCGTTAGGGCGCGTTTAAGATGGGCGAAAGAAAGAAAAAAATGCGTTTTCGGCCGTTCAGGTTGGGCGAAAAGAAAACTTTTGAAAGACAAAAACAAGAGACGCAGACAAAACCCGAAAAAAATTACTGTATCTTTTCATTTTCCCTAAGTATTAAAAATTTTCTTTTCGGCCAACCTGAACGGCCGAAAACGCATTTTTTTTCTTTCTTTCGGCCATCTTAAACGCGCCCTTACACATACTCAGGTGACTCTAGGCCCGAAGGCATGCCCTTTTCGGTGGAACAGGGCTGGCCTTTTACCGGCCTAGGAGGGTGCCCGGGGTACGCCCTGGGGCTTTTGTGAGTTTTGAAGGGCATAAAATGAGGCCACAAACAGGCCATTTTGAACAGGATAGAAAAGAAATATACACCGTTCTACCTAACCAGTAACGAACTTACACCCGGAAACACAACATACAAGTACCTAGAACTTTGCAAGACAAATGCACCGGACAGGAATCGAACTTGCGACATTAGCTAAACACGTACTCCAAACCAGCGCCTTAGACCACTCGGCCATACTGCGCATGGCAGTCTGTGTTGGTTGCGAAATATGACTGCTGCTGCTTCACAAAAATTTAAATCCCAATTTTCGCGCGCTTTATAAAATGCAAGGCTACGGCAAAGTGCCATGTAACGTGCACGCCCCAGGTTCGGACCGACATTTTCCCCGTTTGTGGCCTTATCCCGGCCTTCCACAATTGAAAGGCACGCCCTAGGGCATATTTGCTTAAATGCATGCCTGCGGGCCTAGAGTCACCTATGTATGTAGCGAAAAATACCTTCTGGATTTCTTCGAGATATTCCTGCTTATTTTCAATTTCCCGACGTTCCAAAGCTCTTGTTAATCGTCTTTCCGTATGAATGTCCAAATCCGACACTAGGGGACACACGTAATCGATGACAGAGGAGAACTCCTGAAACATGACCATTTCTATTTAACGAAGAGAACGATACCACAGCAAAGAAAAAATATCACTAAGATCAAAAACTATGTGTAACGGATAAGAAATAAGCCGAAATAAAGTTAAAACTCACCGAATCATTGTGCAGCTTCTTGTTAATCAAGGAGTCAATTTTTTGTCGAATTGGGTCACCAACTGTGGCTTGTGAGGACATTTTTCCTAAAACAAAATACTTATAATAAAAAATACCATAAGTTTGAGGAATGTACGAGTCCTTCACTCAAATCATTCAGCAGCAAACAAAACAATCTACAATTCGTTTGACCCCTGATGAAGAACCAAAAGAGCTATCTCGCTCCGCTCGCTAGCACCGAATTACTCAGAACACAGAAAGTAGGAAGAAGAAAGATTCAACAAAAAGCTACGCGGGACTCGGAGTTATAATTCAGGCATATGCGCAATATAAATCAAGAACAATTACACTTTGATTATTAAAAAGAAAACATTGAAAAGAGAAAATATCTCCACTTTGTCGTGTCGTGCGCACCGGCGGCGTGGCAGCAAAAATAAAAATAAAATTGTGTGTCACCTACAGTACGAATTGTGGGAGGGTATAAAACGCGGTGCGCGGTCCTGCGGTCCGCGGTCTGCGGTCCGCGGTCCACTTTGCATAAATGGCCGTGCTATAAAATACCGCCCATGCGTTCGTTACCACAGTCACGCCCCAACTTACGTATTACTGTAGTTTGTATTTTTTTTCCAATTCACGTAATAACGATTAATACACATAGGCTTAGTATAATGATTAATACCCAGGAAAACTGAATTAATTGCCCAGACCACATAAAACCGTCTGCAGCCGGTCACCAAATGGTTTTCACTGAAAACCATTCGGTGATCGGTCACTGACCAAATGCTCACCAGGTAATTACGGGTTTCTAGAAAATTTGTTCGAAAGGTCTTCAAGTGGGCACCAAAGGTTTTGGTTCCATGAAAAGTAGCGTTGGCTTAGAGGCTCACGTAAGAAAAATTTCCCCAATTTTCCTGCGGCGGTTCTCGGAGTTGAACAAGGGAGCACCCCAAGTCTCAACATATTTCTAAGCTCAAACAAATACAAAGTTCACCCTTCACTCAGTGCTGCAAACATATTTTCATAAAATCAAATTATGGTGCACACTAACCAAAACTATGCAGCAGCAGATGGGATTCCTCATTGGCGACAAACGGGATGGGATCTTACGTCGAGAAGATGCATCGAAGCCTCATCGTCCAACGAAGTCAATGAAAACAACGAATAGCAGGACAAAAACGGCAAAGTACTCTCGCTCTCTATCCTACTTCTAACTAAACCCAAAACATAATAACTAAATCTCAGATAGATCTCGACTGTCAACGTTCACCCTCAAACAGTGCCAAAAACTCAAGCTGCTGCAATGCCAATTCCCCGAGAAGCGGCGGTTCTCGGGGTTGAACAAGGGAGCACCCCAAGTCTCAACATATTTCTAAGCTCAAACAAATACAAAGTTCACCCTCAAACAATGCCAAAACCTGAAGCTGCTCCAATGCCAATTCCCCGAGAAGCGGCGGTTCTCGGAGTTGAACAAGGGAGCACCCCAAGTCTCAACATATTTCTAACGCTCAAACAAATACAAAGTTCACCCTCAAACAATGCCAAAAACTCAAGATGCTCCTATGCCAATTCCCCGAGAAGCGGCGGTTCTCGGAATTGAACAATGGAGCACCCCAAGTCTCAACATATTTCTAAGCTCAAACAAATACAAAGTTCACCCTCAAACAATGCCAAAACATGAAGCTGCTCCAATGCCAATTCCCCGAGAAGCGGCGGTTCTCGGAGTTGAACAAGGGAGCACCCCAAGTCTCAACATATTTCTAAGTTCAAACAAATACAATTTCTAAACTCAAACTGTTAGGAAGTGAGCTAAAACGTATATTCTTAGGTCATACTTCCTAGACATTTCGATAGTCATTTAGCATATAACTATTGTCTGTGTTACCTCAATAACGTAACTATTAGCATATGAGACTAGCTATATAAGACGATGATATTGCTGATAAGATGTCACAGCCCCCGCTGAATAAACACTTCATCTTCACTGGTGTGCCGCTACAACAAATTGGCGTTCAGGACCCGGATTTCGAAACTCCTGGATCGACTACTGACTTTTCGAAAATATCCTTGAGCTAGCAATTTATTGCGCTCGGATTTTGCGCATTTTCGAAAGTCAGCAGTTTAGTTTTTGGAGCTTTTCGAAAACAAGAAGATGGCGAAACATGAGGACACCGCGACCATGATGGCGAAGATGATGGAGATGTTTCTGGAGACCACGAGGAAGATGGAGGAGCGTGCAGAGAGGCGTGAGTAATTGTTGCTCGAGAAGCTAACTGGATCAGGAGGGATCGCTACAGTGCCGGCTCAGGATACTGCGACGGTAGCGGCTGCCCTGGCGAGCCGTATTGTCGTTTTCGAGTACGATGAGGAGTCCGGATGTACCTTCGACAAGTGGATTACGCGTTTCGAGGACGTCGTAAAGTCGGAAGGATCGTCACTGGAGGAAGCGGATCGAACAAGCCTGCTCGTCAGCAAGCTTGATTCCAGGAGCTACGCCATGTATGTGGATCATATTTTGCCGAAGAAGCCAGCGGAAGCGTCTTACGAGGAGACGAATACTGTGCTTGAGGAGCTATTTGGAGAGAAGTGCTCTCTGTTCCGGCGAAGATTCAATGCGTTCCGAGTGGTCAAGGAGGAAACAGAAGATTTCAAGACGTATGCGGCTCGTGTAAACCAGTTACACGAGAGAGGGCGTGTGAAGGAGATGACCGACGACGATTGCAAGTGCATGCTGTTTGTTGCAGGGATGCAAGAAAGCAAGTGGAAGGACTTGCGAAAGCGTCTGATTCGTCGACTAGAGGTTGGTGCAGGTGAAGGTACGAAGCTGAGGGACCTCGTCACCGAATGTGAATTGTCGATGAACCTGGTGAAGGACGCTGTGGTGCATGTACAAGATGAAAATGCTTTCGTCGCTCGTGTGGATAAAAAGAAGTGGACCCCGAGGAGGTTCTCGCCTGTTCGATGCTCACCTAGCAAGGATCACGCAGGAACAAGGACTACTCAAGAAAGAAAGGAGCTTGCTTTCTGTGTGGAGAAGCAGGTCATTGGGCGAACAGCTGTCCTGCGGTAAGGAACGTGAAAGCTGTCGCGAGGTTGAAGAAAGGCCGGAAGGATGTCACTGCGCGCATCGGAAAGAATGGATTGGATGTCGTTATGCAGCTGGACACCGGTGCGGACGTATCGATAGTGGATCGAAGGACGTGGAGGCGACTGGGTTCTCCGTCTCTTGGAACGGCGTCTGTGGAGCTACGTACCGCTAACGGATCGGCGATTGAGGCCGATGGCGTTTTCAACACTGTGTTCAAGGTGAACGGATTTCCTGGCAAGGGTCGATGTTACGTGACGAAGGACATACGACTGATGGGAATGGAGTGGATTGAGCAACTACCGAGCTTCCAAGAAGCATTTGCATCCACTTGTTGTGCTGTGAAGTCTGCAGGATCTGGTAAGGAGTCGGGAAGACGTCCGAATGTGCGGAAGGCGCATGATCTACAAGGAGGTAGGACCAGTATGGAGCAGGACTGCATCAGACAACATGGAGTCAAGAAGCGGGATTTCGTCGTGGATGATCTGGTGTTCGTGAGGGACTACCGAAAGCCAACGAATCCGACTTGGACTCCTGGCCGTGTCGTGGGGACACGTGGAAGATCTCTATGCGAAGTGGAGATAAGCAAGAAGGTGGTGTGGACGTGCTACACAAGAGACCTTCGCCCGAGAGGTTCTGAGGAAGAACAAGAGGATGCACTGACAATCTTATTGGAAGATTTTGATCTTGCATGGCCTACTAAGAAGAAGCTAAGTGGAGTGGTTGGTGAGGAACCTACAGTAACAGTGGATGTCCTACCAAGCCTGAAACTTAGTGAAGTGATGACTGTCGAAGAAGAGCAACGTCTGGAAGAACCACCTGGTGACGAGTGTGCTGAGCCGACAGAGGAAGACGCTGTGGAGAAGACTGCTGATCAGGAGGACACTAGTGAGCGTCCGCGAGCAGTTCAATTTTCTGAAGAAGAGGAGGAGTCTACGGGCACGAAAGTTGACGACTCTAGTGGATCGAGAAGAACGGGATCATCGACACGTGAAGGAAGATCGCCTGTGCTCGCTGCCGCTGGACAACGACCGAGAAGGGACCGTGCGCCGCCAAGAAGACTGGACATGGACCCTCGACAGAAGAAATATAAGCTTGTTTAAATATAATGAGGGAGATGTTAGGAAGTGAGCTAAAACGTATATTCTTAGGTCATACTTCCTAGACATTTCGATAGTCATTTAGCATATAACTATTGTCTGTGTTACCTCAATAACGTAACTATTAGCATATGAGACTAGCTATATAAGACGATGATATTGCTGATAAGATGTCACAGCCCCCGCTGAATAAACACTTCATCTTCACTGGTGTGCCGCTACAACACAAACAAATACAAAGTTCACAATCAAACAATGCCAAAACTCAAGCTGATCCAATGCCAATTCCCCGAGAAGCGGCGGTTCTCGGAGTTGAACAAGGGAGCACCTCAAGTCTCAACATATTTCTAAGCTCAAACAAATACAAAGTTCACCCTCAAACAATGCCAAAAACTCAGGATGCTCCGATGCTAATTCCCCGAGAAGCGGCGGTTCTCGGAATTGAACAAGGGAGCACCCCAAGTCTCAACATATTTCTAAGCTCACACAAATACAAAGTTCACCCTCAAACAATGCCAAAAACTCAGGATGCTCCGATGCTAATTCCCCGAGAAGCGGCGGTTCTCGGAATTGAACAAGGGAGCACCCCAAGTCTCAACATATTTCTAAGCTCAAACAAATACAAAGTTCACCCTCAAACAATGCCAGAACTCAAGCTACTCCACTGCCCCTCAAAATATGCCTAACACTTCAAACTTCTACTACTTTCAATGAAGTGATGCAATTACGAAACGTACAGTATTTGTTGATCTGCTTCTTCCTTTCTACATGGAGTTGGGGAACAATCATTCCATCCTGTTTATCATTCCATCCTATTTTTATCGATATCGGTTCATGGACAAGAATAGTGCACCTCATTTTCTGAAATCAGTGTTGTAACTAACCCGCACTAGGTAAAGCGATTTAAATGGAGAAATAAAAATCGAACAGATGCTGGATTTGTAGATAGCTAAGAGACAAATAAAGTACAGAGAGAGGAGTCTTCCCTCCCTACTTCCCTCGCTGTTTTTTCTCTCTATTTTCCCTCTCTGTGTTTCTCTGTCTGTTTTCACTGTGTGTTTCACTCTCTCAATTCTCAATTCTCTCTCAGAGAAATAAGGAGAGAAACAGAGACGGAAACAGAGAGAGAGAAAACACAGACAGAAAGAAGAGAGAGAGAGAGAGAGAGTGAAACAGAGAGAGCTAAACACACAGAAAAAAGTAGACTTATTGAAACAGAGAGAGGGTCGAGGGAACAGAGAGTGAAACAGAAATAGAGAGAGACAAAGGGGAAGATAGAGAGAGTGAAATACAAAGAAAGAAGTACAGAGGGAAATCAGAAAATACAGAGAGATAGAGATAGAGATAGAGTGAAAACAGACAGAGAAACACAGAGAGGGAAAATAGAGAGAGAAACATAGCGAGGGAAAGCAGAGAGGGAAAATAGGGAGAGAAACAGAGAGAGGGAAAGTAGAGAGAGAAATATTCCCTCTCTCTCTCTCTGTTAGAGAAAATGAGAGTGCGGCCCTGCGACGTCGCGCGCGGAGGGGCGCACCTCTTCTAAGATTGCACCGACAGAAACAAATAACTACAATAAAATAACGACAACGACGACAAAAAAATAACAATAAGAGTAATAAAGCTGGTGTAACAAGCGCAACAATATGTACAACAAGGGAAGGGAGGGCATGTAAATAACTAACTAAGTGTAAATTTTTCTATTTGCTACTTCATAAAGCTCTATATTAAACCAAGCTCTTAAATGCGGGTTTTAAAAGAATCAGCGGAACTCGAGCCCGGAGTGAATGGCGTATTGTGAGTACGGCTAGGAGTAAGGGCGGGGGTGGCTGACCCCGGTATGCTGATTTTCTTGCCTGAGGCTAGATTTGGTCTCATATGTGTCAGTGGTTTGAATCTAAAACTAGCATTTGGGGGAATTGCAGCAAAAGGAAAGGTATATTATTGGAAGAGAACAAACGCAGAAACAATATATTGGCTACGAAGTAGTATCCAATGGAAACCGATATTTCTAAGAAATATCTCTTCAAATAAAAAGAGAGAGGAGTGGAGAAAGAAAGTAGAGTGAGAGTTTGTCGATCAGAAGAGCATGGTTTACATTATAGTTGAGTAATTCAACTATAACCTAATATGTAAGTGGTTCTTGTCTAGCTAATTTTTGAAGAACAATTTTTTGTATAATTACACCATTCTAACTTTGAACATTTGCGCTAGGAGATGGCGTCGCTGCGCAAACAGGACCAAGTTTATTGTAGCCATACAGTAAGCTATGGTATACGTTACTAGAATGGGAGCCCTAATTAAGGATATAAAAGGGCGGGGCTTAATCTTTCTATGTCTGGATAATACTATTTTATCTATACTTCGATATAATTCTCTTAATTCTACACATTCTATATCATAATGCATATATTATTCAAATATTGGGCGCGAAAGAGTCGGCGTCTGTTTTTTTTGTGGTTAGTTCGAGCAACGGAAAGTGTGTAATTTTCGTCATTTGTCCATTCGTGTAGGGGTTTGTTCTATGTTCTCTCTTAACTTTGGAGCCTGTGTTCTATTCAAGTGTACGGTAGATCTAAATTCGTGCTGGCTTTCGGTCTTGTGCGTAATTCTGAGATTTCGGTAGGATTTCTTGGTGTATGCACACTACTCTGTACTTACACACGGGAGGGTATAAAACGCGGTCCACGGTCCTGCGGTCCGCGGTACAATTAGCACACGGACCTGTCCCCCAAGAAAAGAATCGCATGATGCAAAACGATTGCAAAATTAATACTTATTTGTCGCGTTGCGGTTTAAATGTAAAATTTCATTCCAACCGCGACGCAGGCTGATGGACCGTGGACGGCGCGCGCAGACCGCGGACCGCAGACCGCAAGACCGCGGACCGCGTTTTATACCCTCCCACGAATTGTGCAGTAACTACACGATCCTACCGTACAAACACACATTTAAGATGGATTAACATAGGTGACTCTAGGCCCGCAGGCATGCATTTAAGCAAATATGCCCTAGGGCGTGCCCTTCAATTGTAGAAGGCCGAGATAAGGCCACAAACGGGGAAAATGTCGGTCCGAACCTGGGGCGTGCCCTTTACATGGCACTTTGCCGTAGCCTTGCATTTTATAAAGCGCGCGAAAATTGGGATTTAAATTTTTGTGAAGCAGCAGCCATAATATTTCGCAACCAGCAGGGACGACCATACGCGGTATGGCCGAGTGGTCTAAGGCGCTGGTTTGGAGTACGTGTTTAGCTAATGTCGCAAGTTCGATTCATGTCCGGTGCATTTGTCTTGCAAAGCTGTAGGTACTTGTAAGTTGTGTTTCCGGGTGTAAGTTCGTGGTGGGTTAGCTAAAACGGTGTATATTCCTTTTCTTCCCGGTTGAAAATGGCCTGTTTGTGGCCCTTTATTATGCCCTCTAAAACTCACAAAAGCCCCAGGGCGTACCCTGGGCACCCTCTAAGGCCGGTAACGGGCCAGCCCTGTTCCACTGAAAAGGGCACGCCTTCGGGCCTAGAGTCACCTGAGAAATCACCGCCGCCCGCCAAAAAAAAACGACTTTTTGTGTTTCGAATGTGGAAAATCGCAGCGTTATTCGAGCTTTATTTTCTGTCTCATTGTCCGACTTTGGCATTGAAAACGCGTTCAGAAGTACTTCCGAATGTCCTTTACGTCCTTAAAAATCTCACCGCTAACTCGTTCTGCCGTTTTTTAAAGAATCCGAGTAGTGTGGTGTCTCTCTTCCAGATCTGTGTCTCTAGAACTGGACTGGATATTGTGCTGCTGACCGTACTTCTTGTTACCTTTATCATCTATTTTACACAGATTAACCCTTGTGGTAGAGGGGCTATTGATCGGCTTTTCTTGGAGACGTTGGAGGTTGGAGGATGATCGTGGCCGGACGAAGCACACTCGTCAACAGGGCCGTCCCATGTTCTCTCTCACAAGTTAGTTTTTAACTTTCCTTTTTGTGGTAAACTGCTCCTTTAAGTTTCTGAGAAGTGGTCCCTTAGTAAAGACTATCATAACGCAGTGCTTTTGATACTTCCTACGAGTATTTTGTCATCTTGTGACATTTCTGTAGTCATTGCGATTACTCTTGATTGCGTTCAGATTTGTGCTGCTGCATCTGCTGCTCCCCGCCAAAATCAGCAGCGCCAATTCCATTTGGCAGTTGGTCCCTTGGTGCGCGGAACTGGTTAGTGCTTCCTTACGTTACACAATTTATTCAAATAGACAAAATGTATGAATACATTATTCAGTGTAAACCGAAGTGAAGCGGGAAGAATGTAACAAGAAATAACAAAAGAAAATAACATAAAGAAAATGCACTAAAAACTAAAAATATGGGACGATTGAGAGTTTGTTGGTTTGTTGGACAATCTGAGCCCAAGTATGCATATATCCTTTCATTTTTTCCTATTAGCAAAGCAATCTACGATCAACGAACATAGCTGAAATATAATTTGATGATCCGATTCTTATTGCGTATTCGTTGTTGTTAATATATACATTTCAGTTCATTCGCCTATTCAAGCTACTCAGCGTGGGTTCCGTTCAAGCGCCTCTGACTACGCAGCTAAAAAGGATTACTACGATGTGCTGGGTGTGAAGAAGGATGCTTCATCAAAGGACATTAAAAAGGCTTATTTCCAGGTACGTGTTCTGACATTTTAGCATTTTGTAAGCATAATCATAATCATATTGAAATGTTTCGTCGTTTGTTGCTGGAGGTGCCTTATTACTCTAACACCATACGTTTGGTTCGGTACTAAATTTCTACAATCAATCAGTGATTTTGCAGATGGCCAAGAAATTCCACCCCGACGTAAATAAGACCAAGGAAGCGCAAGAAAAATTCCAAGAAGTATCCGAGGCCTACGAGGTAACCTTTTTTTTGCATTGCTCGATTTTCCCGTTCTGTTGTTTGGAATGTTTCTGAGTTATCTAGAGTGGTATAGCCATTCAACGTGAAACTTTGGGTGCGGGGCGGCGCGCTAAATGACGCGGGGCGGCGCGCTGAAAAGTGCGGGGCCCAGGCAGGGCGGCGCCACCAAGACGGGGCCCAGAGCGCGCGGCCCCGCTTCAAAAGGTGGGCCGTAGGTGCGCCGGGAGCGCGCGGAGCGTGGGAAAATGGACGTGAAAGGCCCCGCCCCTTTGCTTGTTTATATATAATAGTTTATTGATACACACATAGAAACATGCAATCAAAAGGATACCCTAAGACGAACGGCTTCACAACAGTTCCTACTAACAAGGGTCCAAACTAATATACATTATCATAAAGATCATACATATTACTATAAAGAATAAATTATATAAATTATCTATTATTCATTCATTTTTCCGGAACTTTATAACATCTTCATTTAGATTTCTTATCTAACGATTTTGTTAATGTTTGTGCAATACAAGCAATAATGTCTAACATTGGGTCAGTTGACGGCAATTGTTCGGTATCGGCAATTGCCTCATTTACGAGCACCTGAGGGGAGGATAACTGCGGTGTCACTTCGGGTGACAAATTAGGCGGGTGCAATTGCTCATTTATTTCCTGCCGAGGTTGTTCAATTGCCT
Organism: Pelodera strongyloides; assembly: GCA_036852015.1. NCBI lineage: Eukaryota > Metazoa > Nematoda > Chromadorea > Rhabditida > Rhabditidae > Pelodera > Pelodera strongyloides. Next base: position 66,624 of record JAANDG010000140.1, on the reverse strand, counting down.
GTGGGGTCATAGGCAACTCAGCTGAGGATTCTGGTTGGACTTTGACCTCTGACTGTGCTCGTGCAGCTTGACGACGAAGAAATCCTTCGTGACGTTGCTGAGGTGTTTCAGCACGACGAACCATGATGTGAGAGAGTTCTGGGATGGACTTGAGCTTCGTAGATAGTTCCTTAAAATAGGGAAGGCGGCAGCCGGTATTCATACAGCAAATGATAGGGCGAATGAAATTATTGCGGAATTTGCCTATACGGCCCAGAATGTGAAACGAGCTGGGTGAGTTACTAGACAAAGACATGATCTTGGAAACAATATCAAAGTCATAACTCACCCCTTTGCTCTCCTCCACGTTGAGTACGACGAATTGATTCTTGAGTTCAGTACGGCGGAATGATTCCTTGAGTTCTTCTCGAATGAAGGCCTTCAGATCAGTGAATAATTCGGTGATTGTTTGTCGAATAGAAATATCGGGACGAGAAATAGGGGTCTGATCGTTAGGACAGATCATTTTGGTGGACACACGACCGCTCGCTGTCAAGGCAGAGGGTAGGAGTGAGGCAGAGGGTAGGAGTGGCAGAGGGTAGGAGTGGCAGAGGGTAGGAGTGGCAGAGGGTAGGAGTGGCAGAGGGTAGGAGTGAGGCAGAGGGTAGGAGTGGCAGTTACATTAAATAATACAATAAAAAGACAATTCTACAATATAATAACAACCAACAACAAATATAGAGAATAATTTTACTTCATTCAAAGCATCCAAAAAATATAGCGATAAAAGCGACACATTTGGGCGAATTATGATAAGTTACTATGAGTTACAAGTAAACATGAATGGACAACCCAACTACGAGTACAAAATACTCTCAATAAGAGTAAATCCTCTCCTCTACGAGTAAATATCCATACGAAGTCTATGATAAGTAAATAATAAATTATACAACAATGAAGCAACAAGAGCCATACCAGTAAATAAAATACAATATATACTCACGGCTATAGATTGATGGTCAGTTGTACAAAAAAATAAGCAGTGTTACGCTTGTCTACCATTATAAGTAATCCGTGTAAAAATAGCAGCGTTACGCTGGCCTATGATTATAATAAAGAATGGACTACACTTACTATGATACTACAATAACCACATACTACTATGCTACTATACTACTACTAAATATAATACTGTCGTAACCACATAAAACATGTAAAAAAATAAGCAGCGTCACGCTGGTCTACAGTTATAATAAAATAGAGCCCTAGGATACCCACTAATTCCTAGAATATCTACCCAGTTGCTGTCCTCTCTTCCGTGTTCTTCCTAATCAGTGCTTAGACGCATTCCATGGTAGATCCCTTCCTTTCGTATCAGGGAAACCGAAACGATCATCCAGAGAGCACACGATCCTCATCCAGTCAACTGAAATAAGAAGAAATATTCGATATGATATAATGATATTGCTAAAGAAAAACATAAACAAGTAGCAATAGCGTAATTTCAAGTTCAATCACATACGAAACATTTAAAGCTTGTATGCTACTCTTACTTAAGGTAAATGAGCAAGCCGACTTCAGTACCCGTCTCAACGAATCGAGGATTTGCGTAATGCCTGCCTTCCTGTCACCACCCACGGGAGATGGGATACATACGCTTTCATCCACACAATCACAACAATAAATGACTTGGTGGGACATATATGGAAACCTAATATTGGATTAGCCCTACCTGTATTAGTCGATGTATCTCCATGGTAGGATATGTTGCCATATATTCATTCCCTCATGTGGAGTATCGCAAGTGTCCAAAGTCCGATGATGTATATTTCTTTCTCTCCAATTCTCCATGACTTCGTCAGGTACCAGGAAGTCTGAAACGAGACCATTGTAACTCTATAATCAGAGGGCTTTCGCTACCTGAGGCGTCTTTAAAGCGAAATACCGGTCGGTTTTTGAAACGCACCTCAAATATCTGCATTCTTATGCAGTGATGCTAAGAGGGGTCGAATTGGGGTCTTTTTTATTCTAATTTATGCTCATTTGCATATGATGCATAAGAAAGCAGGTGTATGCAATGCGTTTCAAAAACCGGCCGGTATTTCGTTTTAAATGCTGCACAGGCAATACTTCAAAAAAGTTGTACATACTTATATTTATATGGAACGTCTGAAACATATTGTCAGCAATTAATGTAATGAAACTCATTTCGTTTATTTTGGTTTGCGAAACGTATCTTCCAAGTTCCAAGTTTATGTAATAAGATTCGATTGCACTTATTTTGAAGGGTTGCGAAAACGGACTACTTATACAAAACGCCTGAAACGTAGAAATCCGTTTCGTTCACACAAACAAAAAAGTAAACTCTTCTCCTTTATATAACAATATTACAAGCGTCCAAACAGCAAACTGGTACGTGAACGAAATGATTGGGTCTGGGATGCAATAACGTGCCCTAAGTTAAACTGTTAAACAGTGCGCTCATCATTAACTGTAATAAAAAAGACTGAAAATTCGGCACAGAAAATAAAACTACGATAAATTTAATGACACGTTCTTACCTTTTTTCGTTGTTCGTGCCGGCGTATCTTGGGTTGCATCCGCTTGGGTTGTATCGGTTGTTGTCTAAACAAAAATAAATGTATAATTATAAAGGTATTGTGCATCCATGAAATACAGTGATTCGATCAACCCATTACCAAGTGAATCTTGAGTATTACTTTAAAAAACGTAAAATCATTTTGAAAATACGCGTGGCAACAAAACAGCAATATCTCGTCAGCTTTTACTGTAAATAACCTACCTATCTGTCCTCATCCTCATCTATAATACGATGGTTTTCGGCTCGACATGTATCCTGTAAATAAATATATTGTGAAAGTAAATGCAACCGACTCTCATTATAAATCTTAGATTTACAGTTAAGAAAGTCAACATTATTTTCACTGACGTGAAGGAAAGGTCGACACGTGGTTTACCGATACGAGAATGGAGAAGAGATGGTTTACTAGAAGAAACAGGTACAGAAAACAATCACCACACAAGTTGGGAAATAATATTCTAAAAGTAAATGAAATGCGACTAATTTTGAGCTTAGTTTTGCGAAAGTGCGTGTATGATGCACTTCTGTTCGACGATTACGGTATAAGTACGGCATTTAGAGTTCGCTAAATTCCAAAAAATCGAATATATAAAACTGTATACAAGCTAAACTAATAATAAGCATCTATTCCTAATAATCTTCTGTAAAAAGAATTCTAAACAAGATCAGCGGGCCAGTAACAACAAACTAATTAACTAATAACATAAAGCCAACAATTTAAATAAAAGTACTACAATTCAAACTCTATGAATAAGAAAAACAACAGTTTGCTGGAGGTTGAAATGCACAAGTTGGGAAATAATATCGTTTCGCTGCGTAGTGTTAAATGCCCCTTCACTGAGTATCTTGCAGTTTCCACAATAAATTTTTCGCGCACCCGTGGCGCGCTACTGGCCCACCTGCCGCCCAGCGATTTTCGGTGGTGGAGCCCATCCCAGCCCAATGGGCGAGACACGGGCGATGGGCGCGCGGGGGGTGCGCGGCCCCGCGAAGTGGGGCCTGGGGCGCGCCGCCCCCCGGCCAAGTTTCCTCAGTGTTAGGGTGCCGTAGCAGTAGCATACAATTGTTCTTGCTCCGGAACTCGGGGAATATATCTGTATATGTAAGGTAAGAGTAACACTATTAGTATTAAATGCTAATTTCTCAAGGTGTTGTCTGATGACAACAAGAAACGAGAATATGACATGTATGGGGCGGCAGGCAATACAATGGGAGGAATGGGAGGCGGCGGTAAGTACTATAATTGAATCTGTATTTTCATCCTTGAATAAAGGTGCACGCTCTTGAAGCGTAAAACATTTTTTTTTAATTAATATTTGTGCTATTAATATTTACATATAATATACATTTAACAAGGAATAAGGTTTACTACTTTTTATATCAACCGTCTGTGATTATTGGTCCAACTTGGTGATATGCTCGTGGGCTCGTGCTTAATTCACTGCACCGTAATTTCCAACATGTTTTATATTGCCTGGGTAAAATCACGTACCATCTCCAGATACTATGACAAACTTATGCATTTGAGTGAAACGTGTCCTTGATTTATTACTTTCATCATTGTAGGCGCTGGTGGCCCTAGCAGTGGTTGGCATTATCAGAGTAATATCGACCCGAATGAATTTTTCCGAAATGTGTTTGGATTTGGAAAATCAGTGAGTTTGACTACGGTTACAAAGTACAAAGTATACAAAGACACACTGGTCTTGTTGATCTGGTTGGTCTTGTTTGTATCTGTATCATTTGCTCGGCCTCTGGAATTGTGGATAGTGGATTACTATTGTAAGAAATTAATTTACAAGTCTTCTGTCTTCTTGCTGTAAGGTACTTCGGCTTCGAATTTCGCATTATTGGCGGAGTAATTGATTTTCCGTTTCCTGGTATATTTTGAAGAGTGAAGCTTGTCCACATCTATATACATGTACGTTGTGTTTTCTTGCTGCAATTTTAAATTTTAAATGATCTTTCTTCCAGGGCGGTATTAATTGGGACTCGTTCAGCGATTCTTCTTTCGGTCATGCTCGTGCTGAGGAAATTCAGGTATTTAGCGTAACTATTCATAATAGAACTGTCTTGAATTGCTTTCCTGTCACTTTACTATTTACTAAGTTATTAATAACTATTTAATATTCACTTACTCCTTTGAGGAATACTGTGTTTCTTTCCATACATCGCAGTAGACGATAATAAGCTGAACAACTGATTCAGTAATTCTCGGAGAAGCGATACTTTATGAGATTGTTTCTAAATCTTCGATTTTCACAGGTTCGCCTGACTTTCGAAGAGGCTGCTCGAGGTGTGTCACGATCTGTCACATGCAATGTTGTGGAAAACTGTGACACGTGTCATGGAACTCAAGTGCAACCAGGACATAAAAAGGTAGGCTTTGCCTTTTCAAGCCCCTTCCGGGGAATTGTTTACTGAAGTTGAAGTTGTATTCAACTTTTTTTATTCATAATTTGGTCCTAAATATTACAGTTTATTATCCGTACTTTGTTTTTCTTTAAAGCGAAATACCGGTCGGGTTTTGAAACACATCGAGTACACCCGCATTCTTATTCACTCTTATTCAGCATATGCAAATGAAATGAACATAAATTAGAATAAAAAAAATCTAGCTAAATTGTAACTTAGCATAAATACGTAAGAATTCAGCTGTCCACGATGCGTTTCAAAAACCGACCGGTATTTCGCTTGATGGTTTTGTTCTCAGTTTCGTAATTTAGGTTGCTTGTCCGTATTGTAATGGTACCGGAATGACGTCACAGCGTCTTCAAGGAGGATTCTTCTATCAACAGACATGTCAACGGTTGGGATTTCTTTCTCTTTTTAGACCGTATGGGTCTCTTCTGTTTGACCTGCCTCTTCTGTTTGAATCGTATTTTAGTATAATCTGTAATCTGTGGAGATTTATTATTATTAATAATTGTATTTATATTGATACGCTTGGTTTATTTATAATTTGTTGTAATGTAAGTTGTATAATTTTTTTTATTTTTCTGAGTTGGTCCAAAACTTGGAATAGCGATGCTTCCTTTACATTCGATATTAACAAAGGAAGCTGAAACATTTACTGTTTATTTCGTACATGTTTATATAAATTCTCCAAAATTCTCATTCTCGAAACTTTTTAGTTGCTACGGTTCCGGAAGTTACAACAAGAATCCGTGTCAGGAATGCGAAGGAAAGGGGCAGACTGTGCAAAGAAGGAAGGTTGGTTGAGTACTGTACATTAACTTGAAGGTGTTGTCGTGTTAAATAATCGTGGCTAATTCATTTGCCCTTCTTTCTTTGTTTGCACTGAGTTTTTGTTTTCTAAAACTGTCAAATAGTTGACTTTCTTGTCACAATTTCCTTTTTGTTCTCGCGTGTTTCTCTTCCTGAAAGGGTATCATATCTTCTAATGAAGAAACAGTTTCTGATTCAAATACTTGCTTAACTTGATTTTGTGATAGTAATGTGCTGTATTTTTAGGTGCAAGTGTCAATCCCCGCTGGTGTGCACGATCGGGAACAATTACAACTAAATGTGGGAAAGGTATGTGTGTTTGGTTTTTAGGGACATTTCAGATTTCAGATTAAAGCAAACTCAGCATTTTTGCGAACGGTGTTGGGTGTAGTATTAAAGATGATTGGTAAAACACAATGTTTCTGTACCATTTGTTGTTTGCTATGAGTTCTGTGTAGCACTAGTATACAATAGCTGCGTTTATTATCTTCACATAACAGGAAACAATTGCATATGCATACTATGATATTTGTTTCCGAGCATTTCCCGCGGAAAAACCAGCTAGTTTTTTACTATTTTCCTACTAGGTTTTTAGTCGGAAAAAGCTCGGAAACGCAAAGTTTCTCGGAAAATACTCGGAAAATCCGCGGGAAATGCTCGGAAACGGACAAAGATACAGCTCCCGAGCTCGGCCCGCCTATTTTCCGAGCTCGGCCCGAGAACCTCAAAGTTTCCGAGCTTTTTCCGAGAATCTTCTCGGAGAATCCGCGGAAAATCCTCGGAAACGCAAAGTTTCTCGGAAAATGCTCGGGATTCATTAACGGAGTACTTCGACATTGAGCTGCTACACTCTTTTTATACCCGAACACGCGGAACAATTGTCGGAAATTTGCATTTCCGTAACGCACATCGACATACAAATTACCTACAGTTACTCTTTTATATAATAAGAAGATTCTTCATTCAGAACATTGTGATTCTTCACTGTTTGGTGGAGCCGTCTGCTAAATTCCGCCGCGAGAAGGATGACATTTACTGTGACGTGGATGTGACCGTGGGACAGTGTATCCTGGGAGGAACGGTTAAGGTATCCGCCTTTTAGACTTAATCCTCGGGCTGTAAGGTAACTTTGGGCCTCCTACCTTAGAGGTATTTTAGATTCCTATCGCTAATATACAAGGATAGCTTTTGGGTATAAAAGTAGAGTCGGAGCTCAGTGTGGAGCAAGCCAAAGAGCTCCGCCACTAAGCGTTGTGTAAATGTTTACTGATACATACATCGAAACATGTGCATCAAAAGGATGCCCTAATACGAACGGCTTCACAGTGGTTCCTACTAACAAGGGTCCAAACTAATACACATACAAACCTCATTAAAACATACTAAGAGATATCATACTCTACGAAAATTATCTTGTCCATTTTTTCGAATAAAAAATAAGCATTCCAACTTTTCGCGATCCTTCGAAGATGCACGTTTTGCGTCTTACAGAACATGCATTTCATTCTGAAATCGTTATGTATAATGTATGTTTAGGTCCCCGGAATCTACGAAGACACTTACGTTCATGTCCCAGCGGGAACGAGTAGTCACACAAAAATGAAGTTAGTTTACATTATTTTGGATATATTTGGTTTGTTAGCTTGTTTGATCTTTATTTGTTTCTCTTTGGAATTGTGGGGGACATATTTTGCTTATGTGCTTTATTCTTGGTGCAGTGTCATGGGTTATTAAATATGCGTTTAGGTTAACGGGAAAGGGCATCAAGCGGATAAACCGTGCCGGATATGGAGATCAGTATATTACGATGAAGATCGTTGTTCCCAAGTAAGCTACTCATTGTTCTTCTTAGTTAAACACTTCTGATTGCGTAATCGGTGAATAACTATTTCCAATATTTAACTTCTAGAATTTTCATTCGATAACTGTATGATGTCGGACGGGGTCTTGTTTTTTTTTCTTGCTTCGGATTACTTTGCTTGTTTACAAATACCCTATTTTAGGCAATTGACTAAAGAGCAACGTGCCATAATGAATGCTTGGGCCGCAACGGATAAGCCACTAACGGGTACGGTAAAATTGGACACTCCGGCTGTAGAAGAGAAAACGAAGAAGAAGGAGACACAGAAACACACATCAAAGTCAGAGAACACGCCGAAGGAGGAGACGGCAGAGAAGAAGAACGCGCAAGAGACCAAAGGTATTGCATTGTTAGCTGTATCCGTGTTTTGTGAGCTCAGTTTTTATTTGTATTTAAACTGATATGTTAGGATATCAAACATTCGTTGAATTATGTTTCTTGACGTTGTACTTTGACGATGCCTCTTTTCTTGTTCATCAACTTATGAAATCGCAGTAATATTGTTTAAAGCGAAATACCTGCCGGTTTTTGAAGCGCATCGTGGACAACTCTGGAGTTCTTACGTATTTGTGCCAATTTACTCGAATTTAATTTAGCTCGATTTTTTATTTTAATGTATGCTCCTTTGCATAAGATGCATAAGAATTCTGATGTACCCGATGTGATTCAAAAACCGGCCAGTATTTCACTTTAAGATGTATGTAAGATGTGTTTGAATACTGAGAGAGACGTGTCTGTTGCTACGCATTCCGGCCGTATGCACGAACGCCGGGAGCTTCCAAGTGGGAGGTTAGAGGAAGAGAGGGATCATGCTAACCGGTGACACGTAGAGACAGATCATCCCACCCAGGGAGGATCCCGGTGTTCGTGCATGCGGCCAAAGTAGAGCGGAGAGCTAAGAGGCCCAGCTTACATTACAAGTATCATCGGTGACACACTCTCACTAAAAAAAATGAAATATCGTGACGAATATTGTTCTCATAACTCATATACTAAAAGTCCTGCTTTTCAGGACATCGTGTCGAGACAGCAGAGAGTGTGCCCACCGATGAGAGTATCAGACACGAAAAGAATGGTGAAGAGGGATTCTTTTCCAAACTGAAAAAGAGTGTTTTTGGATAACAAACATTTGGTGGGTGAGGTTAGAGATAGTGTACCTTTTTGATGTCTGAACCAAATACTTTCTCTATTGTGGCTTAGGCCGAGAATTTCCACTTTTTTACGGCACTAGCATACATCCATCGTGGAACCACAGTAGTTTTCGAATTTTTTTTTATTTATGCCGCTAGTCATAGACATCATGATTCTAACCTCCCCATTCTTCCTCTATAGCTTTATTTTATGATCATTTTGAGTCTCCTGGATTTCAGACTCTACTTCTACTACAGACACCGCTAACTCCACGACCGAAGCTGAAGATAAAAAGAAGGAAACGGCCGCCGGGAGTTCGTAACTCTATTTCCATTACTATGTTTAATAATGATAAGTTTTCCTGAGAATCCTCATTCGTGATAGGCATTACAGTTTACTCTCAGTTTACTCTTTCGAGCAATAGTGTGGCCTCGTCGTTTTTACTGTTAATTATTAATTGAGCCAACTCGTTTTCTCAGTTGTTTGCCAATATTATAGAAAGCTTGTTTAGCTTACAATTAGGTTAGGGACTTGTTTTAAGTGATCTGGTGATATTGTCTCAAGCCTTTTTTGTCCGTTGTTATTTGTTGGATCAAGTCTTACAGTAGGATTTTTTCCTCGTTTTATATGTTTTTTTGCCTCCGTTAGATTAATTTTCAGTCACGCTTATACAACCAAGCTGCTAGTAGAGCAAGTAAGCACCACGTTTTCAAACTTACCATTGGATTGGGTAGTTTTTACCCCTGTTTCTCTCTAATCTATTTTTTTATTACTAGGTGATATGTTTATTTGAACTTAATAATTCGTTATCATTGTTAAATAGCTAGTTAGTATGTAGAATTAGATAAAGAGCAGATTTAGAAAGTAATCGGTTCAACATTGTTGTAGAATAGAATAAAGCTTGTACCGGTGTTGGTGTTTTTGAATATTGACTGTGGTGGTTTGAATTAGGACAACGATTATGCATTATGTACATTTAGCGCGCTGTGATGTGCTTTTCGTAATAAGAACGTGCACATACGATCCATCGTACATCGTACAAAACACAGGAGAAATACCTTCAATGAAATATCAAAATCGCTCATTTGTTACCGTAGCGAGGTTGAATGGTGATGGACAAAAATCGAACCGAGTGTGACTACTGTAGTTCTTTCGGAAAAAATGTTTGTCGGATAATAGAGCTTTTAAGTGCACGTTCGCGAACGTGGAAAGCGCGAAAGTGTAATTCAAGTGCACGTTCGCCGAATTCCATGTATAGCACGGTGCAAAACCGGTGCGCACCTATATACTCAACTGAAAATTGGTGCATTTTGTGTCTTCGTGCTGAGACTTTTCGCGAACGTGCACTTAGCTCTATAATTGTTATATTATGGAATGTGGTTTTTACAGGCACAGGTACATTCATTACATGTTAAAAAAATCTCAAATAAATATGTTGAAACATATATTGTTGTACCTCTCTAGTTGCAAAAGAATAAGATTTAGTAGAACATCCGAAGTGCCCACACCTTTCCCATTCCAGGACGATACGTGCGAGTGAGAATATTCTAATTAGCATAAGAGTCTTGTCTGTTATAAGAGTAAATTGGTAGTCAAAACGATCATTTCGTACTTATTCTTGTGAAGAAAGAGTGAAAAAGGGTGTATTTCCACTCTTTTATTAACACTTTCTATTGATGTTTCAAAACGTTTTCAAGAAAGAGAAAGAGTGAGTTTAACTTTTTGATAATGTGCAATCATAAAAAGCAAGCGTTTGGATGTATATGATATCACGCTGGAAGATAACCTCAAGTTTGTGGCGTAACATGGCCATGATACACGGTATTTGAATACTTCTTCATTCTATTTAATTTAGTGATCTAGCGGAATCGTCAAACAGCAGTGAGACTGAGAAGTGGTGCGTTTTCATTTCTTACCGTAGGAAAGACGGATGTTTCTTCTTGTTATGTCAATACCTACAGTATTCCTAAGCTCTAATAGCTACATCAACTACAGTACCACATTCAAGATGTGTCTCTATCAGGCTTAGATCAATTAGCTAAAGATTTGTAGCCCTCCAAGCCCGTCCTCGGCATGAATATAAAAAAATTTCAGCCGCGCACCAGCCAGTGGAGAAAGCGACAGCGCGAGCGAGAGCGGACGAGAGGATAGTGGGAGCGTGAAAAGTCCCCCGCGAATGAGTTCACTACTCGCTCCGGAACGGACTAATGAAAAGAAGTATGGAGCTTTGTTCATCCACCCCCCCCCTCTTTTTTGGCCTACCAAATTTGTTGTATTATGTGATATCGATTGCTACCTTAGCTATGATTAAAGCGAAATACCGTCGATTTTTGAAAAGTATCGAGTACACCAGCATTCTTGTGTAGCTTATGCAAATGATCATAAATTAGAATAACAAGTCGAGTTAAATTCGAGCAACTTTGCATAAATACTTCAGAATTCAGCAGCCCACGATGCGTTCAAAAACCGGCCGGTAGTTTGCTTTAAAGGGATGGTATCGTTCAATTCTGTAAATCGCACGAAATCAATATACTCTAATAGCAGGCCGGTGATCGCTCGAGTAAGTAACGAATCGTCTTGGTCTGCCAAAGTCACCTCACAAAGACAGAAAAATATAGATGAATTGGTGAGATTTATGTATTATCATTATCCTGCGTTCACAAAAACTACAGCCTAAACCTTAGATTGCGGCGTTTAGCTTTTAGCTTCTTCCAATGTAGTTATCATGGGAACTGTCAGTTTCCTCTGGAACCTAACAAACTATCCTATAGGCATACATATACGTTGTTCGTTCCATCATGGTTAGAAGTAAAGAAAGACGTGTATGATTATATGAATCTGTTCAGGTGCGTTCATTCGCCTTCTACTGGGGTTCTCTGCTTGGGAATCCCGCTGATTTGCAAGGACTTTTGGCGGACCCAAGTGTGTGGTTTCATTGATTTCGCACGACAACTGAGGCCGGTTTCACCAACAAGCAGGCAGCCCTCCCTAGCCTCCCCAGGGAGCTAAGGAGTGCGTAGAGAGCGCGCGATCACAAGAGCCTCAGAGCGCTCGTGATCCTAGGGAGGGCTCCCTGCGTGTTGGTGAATCGGCCTCTGTGTGTAGATATGAGTTACGTAGATCCTCTCTGTCTCTCTATCGTCTCTGTGGCGTTGTGTGTCTACTTCTTCGCTAATACAAAGGATTGGCAAAAAAAAAAATGAATATTTAGAAGACTGTGTTCTTTGTGATATTCTGAATACGGACGAGTCATTCACTTTTCATTTTCGAAATGCGGAGAAGAAATTGGAAAATCGATGTGTGAGTGCAGTTTTTTTCGAGAATACATATTATAACACGATGAACTGCATTATGATCTTGTGAAGTATGATATTTATAAGAGTAATCCATTTCCTCAGACCACACATACTCACATACAGCCTGGAAAAGCAAAGTGCAAAGGGCTCAATTGCACTAGCCAACTTGTTGAACTGACATGCTTTTTTATGTACACGGCGGTCACAAAGCAGTTCGCGCGGCCGCGGCGCACTCCGGGCTCAACAGCGGCTCACCCGCTCATCGTGTTCCTGTCGCTAACTCTTTTCCGTAAAAATGGGGAAATATTGCTATGAAAAGCCACTCATTATTGTCTGTCCGGGAAAAATAAACCCCCTCAATGAGTTTTTCAGATCATCTACAGACGCAAAACGCTCATGTTGGCCGATTCGACTCCTTTCTTGGAATTTATCCGTTCGAATAATTTAAATCCGGTGAATCGTCCGCTTCATATCGAAATGAAGGATGTGAGTTGCGGTATAGTATATAACTCATAGCACTACATTGGAGCTGTTCAGTAATGGTTAGTGGCGAGCATTCGCAACTCCCGGTAATCACCAGCGACCCCACGACCCGCCGTTCTTCCCGGTAATCTCCAGCGGCCCGCGATTCCTCCCGGTAATCACCAGCGGCCCGCCCTCTCTCCCTGTAATCACCAGCGACCCACCCTCCCTACCGACACCATTGCTTGTCAATGAAAGTGGTATAAATATATAAAAATGTCCATCGAAAATAGTTGTTTTAGGTGGAAAAGGCACAATCGTCTCGTCTAGTGCAAACTTTCCCCATAAGTGCACTTCTTCTTCAAGCCGGACTTCCGAAACCAATTGTTTTGGTACTTTTTTCAGTTTTAAGCCAATCTATCATTATTTTATGCTTTTATTTAACTTTGAAAACGTAGAACACATAGTGTTGCAGTGTATTATTTTTGGGTGTGTGAGTGTGAGCACATAGGTATCGGCTCACCGCTGAGTTTTCTATCAAACAACTCTCAGCCAGGTTCAAATTTACACGAAAATTCAGAAATGCGGTCTCAATGGACGATTTAACGCTCACGAATTAATGATCAACGATTTTACGGAAGATGAAAAAGACCGATTTCTATATCAAGTCCATGACAGAAAGGATTTTGGCAATGAGTTATTATTTGGAGTTATTGATATTTCAAAGCTTCAACAACCATAGCCATAGGGTCCGTCTGAAGATCAACTGTGTATCTTTTCATTAACTGTTTACTGTTATATCACATTTCTTCCAGTCCTTGAATATAAGGTGGTTCCCACGCAGCTTCTTGTCTTACCTCCTCATTTATCATTCATTTATCAAAATTATTTTCTTACTTTTCATTTCAGACGAATATGGCGTTTCATTGGCGTGACGCCTGATCCCACACGTCTCTCACTCTACATGGAGGACGTCGTGTACGGTAGCCTTCTGGAGGCGATACGGTCAAATGGAGAAGGACTTGATCCGAATACGGTATGAGGTTCATTCTTTGCTGTAGTGTGAGCCGCGGAGTTGACTCTCCTCCTCATCAAAGTATTGATTAAGTCTCTGATCTGTGTCTAAGGCTAAACCTTGTCAAAAAGATAAGCTTTGGTCGGAACCGAACCTCGACCTCTTGTCCAATCTGGGAGTTAACCAGCGCAACCGTTTTTCGCAGAAGCTAACACCCGCAATGAGGAACGTTCAGCTTCACCGCTACGCGATCGAAATGGCCGAAGGATTGCGGTACTTGGAGAAGTACGAATTCGTGCACTACAGACTATCTATCGATTGTTTCCTTCTGACCTACGAGACGCATGTTAAGGTAGGATATTGATCGTACAGTCAAAAATCGATAAAGGTGACAAAGATACAAAATGTTCTCAGTCCAAATTTTTAAATTTAACAGTAAATCCGTCTTTCAATCCAAGTACGCAAAACTTCGTGTACACTTTTTGGCGCAATGTAAGCACTTATAAGCCAATTTGTTCAGAGCTCAGACCTCAGAGGCCGTATTCACCAACACATAGGGAGCCCTCCCTAGGCTCACGAGCGCTCTGAATCTCTTCTGTTCTCGCACTCTCTACGCACTCTTTAGCTCCCTGGGGAGGCCAGGGAGGGTCCCCTGCGTAATGGTGAATACGGCCTCTGATGTTGGTTTATGACATGCGAATGAATTCCTTTTCAGCTGGCCATCTACGGGTTGTCTGAGGGAGAACTTTTCGCCACACGCGCAGATGTTGAAGAGGTGGACCGGTGCCGGTTAGTGCAATAAATCAACGGTTTCCATTTCCGAGATTAATTAAACAATTTACAATAAATATAATATAAACCTTCACCACATTTTGCGCTTCACTATCAACGGCAAAAGGACTGACTTTTTACGCACACGCTCGCACAGGTAGACGCCCAGTTTCAGATTACTAATTATTCGGTTTTCATCCGGTCGTTTTTCAAAGTTGAGCATGGTAAATGGCCAGATCCAGTTAGCATTTGCCTTCACACTTCACGTGTACTCCCTGTCGATCTAAATTTTGTAAGTGAACGCTTGCAGATGGCTGCCCACCGAATGTCTTCCCAGTGCTAAAAATCCTCGTTTGTACGATCGCTATGCTATGATGTACACTTTTGGAACGGTTCTCTGGAGTGCTTTCCATCAGTGAGTTTTATGGGTCGAGTGCCAGCTTATATGTAAAATGTACAACGGACCATAGGAAATGAATAATTCGTCCATCCACCCTTCCCCGAATATAAGTGAAATGTAGATTTACTGGGAAGTTAACATCCCGCCGTAATAATGTCTCCCCTATTTTTAATTTGAAGGGGCGCTCTACCATATGAGAACGAAACAGCTGATGAAATCCGGAGTTTCACGTACAGAGAGGGAAATCCACTAGAAGTTTGTGAGGGACTTCTGCCTGATGGAATGAATGACGTGAGTAAAATTAACTGTGAATATCATAACACTTTCTTCTTATATAATAAGGAGACAAGGGAAAATGGAGTAACGCACTGGCTGAGCACACATTCACATCGTACACACATTGTAAATTGTACATATTGGTATACTAATTATGTGTCGTTCATAACGTCTTATAACGGCTGCTTGATTTATTCAGGTAACTCGAGAAAGACCACTAGGGTTTTGCAAATGTTTTCCAAGAGAAAAATGTTTTCGGCAATTAGTCTGATAATTACATTTTCAGATAATTGCAAAGTGTTGGACACCTTCACCAATTAGCCGACCCTCGTTCATCGAAATACTGCAATCTCTGAAGGATGTGAAGAGCTTTTGAGAAAATGGAATAATATTATTATTATGAGTATCTTATTCAAAGCACAATTATTTCAATTCAATAATAAATTTTGTGAAATTATTGTTTGGAAATATGGAATGACATAGTCATAATACCAGTTTAGGAAATTTGATAGGCCGAAATCTAAGTTCATAAATTCATCAAAATTCATTCGCATGTTACTCGAAAGCTCCTTGACTTGAGGTCTAGCAGATATACTAAAAAATTCTTTCAATCACATCACACGTGTTTCCCACCAAAAAATCGCTGAAGAAAAACAGAACTCAGCCTGCATCAGGGCGCGTTTAAGATGGCCGAAAGAAAGAAAAAAATCCGTTTTCGGCCGTTCTGGTTGGGCGAAAAGAAAACTTTTGAAAGACAGTGCAAAAACAAGAGACGCAGACAAAACCCGAAAAAAATTACTGTATTTTTTCATTTCCCCTTAGTATTAAAAGTTTTCTTTTCGGCCAACCTGAACGGCCGAAAACCTATTTTTTTCTTTCTTTCGGCCATCTTAAACGCGCCCTTAATGTCACATGGGATATCAAGTAGAGCCTTGCATTCTCGATAAGTGGTCAAAATTTTATCGTGATAAGCGGGTCACGAAAGAGAGAAGTGCGCGCGCGAACTGCCTCTTATCGTGTAAGGAGAAGACGCCTCTTCGCGCGAAGTGGCTGGGTTTCGCTTCGCGCGAACAGATATTTATAAAGATATAAAAAACAGATATAAAAAATATAAAACAGATATAAAAAAGATATAAAACAGATATAAAAAATTACTGTATTTTTTCATTTCCCCTTAGTATTAAAAGTTTTCTTTTCGGCCAACCTGAACGGCCGAAAACCTATTTTTTTCTTTCTTTCGGCCATCTTAAACGCGCCCTTAATGTCACATGGGATATCAAGTATCAAGTCAATCAAGTATCTGGAGTACATAAATACGTTTCTTGTAGAACGATGATCCATCTCCCAAGACGTATTTCTAACGATGCAAGAAAATATCCAGAAAATTAATGTAATAAGTGCCCGAATCCGCGGAAGGCCACTATACCTGAAAATAGACTAAGCAGCTTGCATGTCAGTCTTAGACATCAGTTGGGCTGGTGTCCAATGAGGGCATCCTTGAGACCGGTCGCATACCTCTATCAGATAACCTTCTCTGAAATTAATTTGCACGTTTGTCGGCTATTATTTATTATTGTTGTTGACAGAGTCCCGGTACTCTACTAACTTTAATCAAGTACCGAGGCACTGTCAGGTGCAACCGTGCACACCTCGGCCAACACTGAAAACGCATGAGCATAGGTGATTGCCTGACCATATAACCAGGGTAGCATATAACCCTTTGCCCGTGACACCTTTGAAACCACCACCAGGCGAGGGAATCATGGGCGATCCCTCCTGACCCTAGCCCGAAGACGTCGAGCAATTTGTCATCTGGAACTCGTCGCCTACTGCTCAGGACCTCTGCGGAACATGTCATAAGCAAACCTTGAAATTGTACTTTGAACTCACTTGAATAAAGGTGCACGCTCTTGAAGCGTAAAACAAATTTTTTTTTTATAACCATGACTCATAACCATGGGGCAGGGGAAAAACACGGTAACAAACCTGAGAAGGCTTCGCCAGTCCAAGTTAAGTTCCACAATGGTATGGAAACCGTGATTAAGTGTCTCTCTTAATTCTTTGCGGTATTCTCCGGCACTCTTGTCAGTTCTTGTGAGATCCTGAAACATTATTCGCGAGGTTTTAAAACTCTCTCTGAATAGATAGAAATGAAAAGGCGGAGAACGATTCCCTTCATACCCCTAAAAATATTCCCTTAATACTCCTAAAACGACTGTAAGCAGATGGAAGCATTACCGGGATTAAAGGAGGAGGCTCACGAAATCTAAGTGTATGATTTCTTTCTTCTTATCGATAGATGATGGTATTTGCCTCCAAGAAACATGCCTTATGAAGCAAAAGCTTTTAATTAGAAGGAATAAATCAATGTAGTGCTTAGAATTTTATCAAAATTCTTGACCGTAGCCTTTGTGTCCCGAGGGTATCTGGCTCTTATTGTATGTGTCCCGAGGGTATCTAGCTATAGTTGCACCCTTATTTTCTTATTTTGAGTCCCCAGCTACCCTCGGGACACACACAATTATTACAAAGGCTATGGTCAAGAATTTTGATAAAATTCTAAGCACTACATTGATTTATTCCTTCTAATTAAAAGCTTTTGCATCATAAGGCATGTTTCTTGGAGGCAAATACCATCATCTATCGATAAGAAGAAAGAAATCATACACTTAGATCTCGTGAGCCTCCTCCTTTAACTGCGGTTCGAAATGGCTCCTTTTATGGAGATTCAGATTGACTTTTCTGGGCAGAAACAAATACTTGAATTCCATTTGAAGCCCTGGGTCCATTAAAACTGTAAAATGTGAAGTAAACAACATAAAAACAAGAACGTATATTAATTGGCATACAAACAAGAACACATATTAATTTGATAAGTTAAAAACACATACAAACAACAACAAAAGAACGCATATTAATTTTGCGAAATATTAAAAAATCACATTGCACACTATTGCACACTCATATTACCGTACCCGTATTAGATTTGAACAAAAAAAAAGAGGCGCAGACATAGAGTCATTAGAGATCACAAACATTAGAGATTGCAGACACGGAGCGTATATTTCTGGGGGAATTTGGAACATGGAATGGAAACATGCACAGTGCATTTTGGCGTTTTTGTATGTTCTTGTTCTTTAATAACAACAAATGTTCTTTAATTGCCATTACGTCCTCTGTTATTAGTTTGAGCATGTTTTAATATCTATTCATGTTTTACGTAATCATGTTAGGTTTCAGTTACGCATGGAATCGCGACGAAGACCACAAGCTTCTCCCCGTTATTTAACCAGAGCTTCTCGCCGAAACCAGGGCCACGTGGAATCGAATCAAAGGACAACTACAGGTGAATTTGGTTTTTGGTTTTAATTGGAAACGTTTTTAAAGGGAATATGTATGCCCTTTTTGAAGTTAAGCTGTATTAATAGAATGTATGTTCCTCATTAAGGAAACAACAACAAAAATTGTTAAAAGTTTCCCATTTAAAAGAAAATGATTTTCAAAGTTCATCTTTTCCATAGTAAACGCGTTGCTTGACCCCTGGCTTACACGGCAGTGCTGATGGAAAAAAATTTTTTGCATATGTGTGCATACATCGGCATATAGCATGCAACAGCGACATATTTGCATGCAAATGAGAATATTCGAATTTACATATTCAGTCGCCTACTTAAATTCATGTCTGGTGTGGAAACTCTAGTTTCGCAGTTGTTTTGCTCATTTTGAGTGCCTACATATTCCCTTTAAGTGATGTCAAGATATTTTCTTGAGGTTACATATTCTGGGGTAACTTTTCATTTTAAAGCGATCAAGACTAGTGCCGCAACTCGTTAGCCACTTATGAAATAGTTATGGGCAATTAGTGTGACAAAACTGATGTCCGCGGAAATCAGTCACTTGTATACTCGCACCTGACAGTGCCTTGGTACTGTCTGAGTGCCTTAGTACTGTCTGAGATGACGGGGAGTACCAAGGCACTGTCAGGAGTAAAGTTTGCTTATGTATTTTTGGTTTTCATAATTTTATCTTTTTGAAATGAAATGTGATACTATTTTATGTATGATGGCACCTGACATTGCGTAGTTGACTAGCAGAGCGGGACCACACTGCATTACTATTTACCTCCAGTAAAGTTTGGTTCTGTTTTTTAGAAGCTTCGGTGTCAGCTTTGGAGAAGAGAAGCCGTGGAGGAAGAGCAGTTGACGCCCAGGTGAAACTGCCTTTGATTTCGGCCGACCTCAGTGTTGACACTGACCTCAGTGGCTTCCCATACGATAATAACACTGATAGTTGCTTTATAGGTTTACAACGACTGGTTCAACGCCTGGCGAAGTATATTCGATTCACCATGGGACACCAAAAGTGTGGACACCGCTAGCAAACGTCTACAGACGATGCCTTTGCCTAAGGGCGTAAGGCAGAATCCCGGGCCTACACATGACTTGTTTCCTAACATTGCCTGCTCTTATTACCCATGGGTACGTTTTTTTTAAATAGACATGTTTTTCTTGTGAGTCTGCCGACTGTGAATGCGTAACCATGTGCGGGCACTTCGTCGCGTCGGGCCGATGCGCGTTGACTCCAAAGTTAATATACACATGACGCTGGCAGATGCGTCTATACAAGGAACACTTGTGTACTGCACCTAACAGGTGCCCCGGTACTCTACTTCCTCTAATAGAGTACCGAGACACTGTTAGGTGCAGTATACAAGTATTTGACTTCCGCCGCCGACCTCAGTGTTGACACGTTGACGTCGTTGACACAATAATAATGTCTGTGTTTTAGGTGAAAATCGTCGAAACGCCGGTTGGAAGAGGTTTGAAGACAACGCAGGCCATCCAAAAGGGGGATTTAGTCCTTGCCTGTAATGGAAAAATTCTGAAGTCCCAAGAACAGCTAGAGACGTACTATCGTCGATGCGATCCGGAATGCCACGTCGGAGATTACACGATCGATCTACTGCGACGCGATGGAATGTCAAGCCTGACAGGGGTCGCAGTGCCAAAATTGGTCGATGCAGCCGTTCTACCGATAAAAAGATGTGACGGAAAAGGTCAGTTGTACTAAACCTTAAAACAACACAGAGGTCCGCGGAAGTCAATCACTTGTATACTGCACCTAACAGTGTCCCGGTACTCCATTAGAGGAAGTAGAGTACCGAGTACCGAGACACTGGTAGGTGCGAGTATACAAGTGATTGACTTCCGCGGACCTCAGTTTTGACACAGTGATTGCTTTGTTTGTGTACTCCCACGTAACAGTGGACTAGTACTCTACGTCCTCCAATACTACCAATTCAGAGCTCGTACCATACGGATCATTGGCGAACCACTCCACGGCTCACTTCAATATGGAGTGCCGAAAATCTCTAATTTGGGGTGAAGAATGTGTTCTACTAGTGGCATCCTGCCATATTCCCTCAGAGGCCGTATTCACCACTCCGTTTACCCCTGGGGAAAACTATCTCTTGGAGAAAATTTACCTAGAAAGCGAGATAATGTCACAAAATTTGCATTCACCACTCACTTTCCTTCCCGAAAAATGCGTTCCAAAAGTTTTGTCTCTAGAGAAATGTTTACCCTCGAGTGGTGAATACGGCCTCAGGAAGCACGTTAAACTTGAGTTACGGCAATGGATATGATTGGATCGCCAAGGGGATTGTCCCCGTATGTGTCTGCGATGCCTGTGCGGGTTCAAAAGGAGCAGAACGATTCGGGGCGGAGACACTGTGAGCACTTTTTTTGGGGCCCGCAATTAAAGGTTAGTGTACCCGTCCAGGGTGCAGCCATTTTAGGCAAATAACTATTCACTAACTAGCAACAGATACTTTAGTGATGCCGAGTCCGCTGTCGAGTCCGCAATCGAGCCCGGCGACGAACATTACCTAGGAGACTCGGACAGCGATGACGAGCGTGATGAGTATGATAGTGAGAGCGAGGAATGTGATGAGAGCCAACAAGAAGGAACGGATAACGACAGCATGTAGGTTCCACTTCTTGTAAAAAGGGAAAGACACCACTGTATGGGGCCCGTTATTAAAGGTTAGTGTACCCGTCCAGAGTGCATCCATTTTAGGCAAATAACTATTCACTAACTAGCAACAGATACTTTAGTGATCCCGAGTCCGCTGTCGAGTCCAGTGACAGCGAAGAATTTGATGCTGTTAGGGACGAAGCCACACAAAAAGAGAGAAAACAGGAAGGATCGGATAACGACAACATGTAGGTTCCACTTCTTGTAAAAAGGGAAAAAACATTTTCAAAAACATAGTATGTTTAAAACATAGTATGTCGTGCATATGTTTATGGAAGCGTCCAATGGCTCATCGCGTAAACTTTTATGGTTCAGCCGCCGCGCATCGCTTCGTATGATCCCGTCGGGACGACCGCCCAGTCACGATCGAAACAAAGGATGGTGTTCAATTTGCGCTAAAAGTGTCTCTCGGAATCTAGTTGCTTGTGCGGCAAAACACCACCTCACTGTAAAGGAATTGCGATTCGTTTCCAAGTAAGGTTACATCCCTGTATTAGTTTTTCGCGTGTTATTAAAGAATACGAGTTATGGACAATTTCTGTGTCAACACTGATGTCGAAGTCAAACACTTGTATACTGCACCTAACAGTGTCCCGGTACTCTACTTCCTCTAATAGAGTACCGAGACACTGTTAGGTGCAGTATACAAGTGTTAAGAGACAAAGATTTGACATCACTTGAGGCCATTATCCTAGAGGCATGCACTGAGCTCATTCCTAAGTGATGTCAAATCATAGCATAAGAGTTTTCAGGCTCTCACTTTTTTCAACGGGAACGATCGGCTCCCTACTCGTCAAGGCGGAAATGTTGAAAGAGGACGAAGCTCCCGCCACACCTCCCGCTGATATGAAGGTGGAGAAAGAAGATCACTTTGTGAGTTATCTTAATGAACACGTAACCACGTCGAAGTTTCCGCGTGAGGTAGCATTATTCTAAATTGTTATAAATTGTAAAGCTAGCAAACTGTCAAATATATTTTTAAAGCGAAATATCACCCGGTTTGGGGTTTTTTCACCAAAAATAGTTTAAAAACAGTTATCAACGAAAATAAATATCAAAACACAAACAAATAAGTGCGTATTACAAAAAAATGTGTGCAAACCAAGATTTTTTTTTGATTTTGTATGGAAAAGTCCGCACATGGCGGTCGGCCTAGTAAAATAGCTAAAAAAACGCCACCTCGGAATTTGAAACAATTAAACATTCCGCGGCATCCAAATGACGAAATGTTGACAAAATATTTTGAATTTGCTAGTAAAATAAGCAAAAAATACGCACGGTTTAAATACAATCAACGCACGGTTGTTTACTCCTCCTCTTTTTCTAGTTTTTTTTGTTGAGACCTGACCGCTAATTCGCATTAAGGAGACGTTAACGTACGCTCAGAAGTTCTCACCGGCAAGATTCAAAAAGATGGCAGATCCCGCACTGTCAGCGGCAATGAATATAAGATGTGCGATCAGTTTGCCGATGGGAGTACGTCTGGCCGCACTTTGTCAGCAAAAGCTGTCGAAATTACTCCTACACATCGTACGGCGCCAGAAGAGTGGTGACTTGTTCCAGCCGCCGTTACCAGCCATCCAAGTTCTGAAGACTGCCGAGGTGTGTTTATGCTCAACTGATCATTTGAATCCGTATGGTCCTAATCCTTATAAGCCTTATATTTCTTATGAGCCTTATAAACCTGTGATAGTATTATCTTATTTCAGAGCGCAGATTTGACGGACTTTGTATTCAAGGTTAGGAAGTGTGGCGGTGAGTCAAGAGGGCGTCAATGGTTGGACCAAACGTTAAAGGCTGTAGACGAACTGTGCCGATTCAACGCGGAACTGAGGTAATATTTGTTGTTGTGAAGACATCCTTTGAACCTCTTTAACATCTTGCTAGTTGTCTAGTGTCGTAACCATGGCCAATTCGGCGGAAGTCAAACACTTGTATACGCGCACCTGACAGTTCCTTGGTACTGTCTGAGAGGACGGGGAGTACCAAGGCACTGTCAGATGCGAGTATAGAAGACGCATATTTCGTGGCATAATATCTGTATTCAATAGATGGCAAGCTGATCACCTGAAGAAGTTAATCGACGAGGACCGGAAATTCTGCCGGAAACTAGAAGATCGTGGACAGACGGTTCGACGGAATTTTCGCAACGCACTTGAAGAAGGTGAGGTAGTATCGTCTCTAAGTATCATTCGGTATTGAGGTGTGCGACTAGCTAGGATTGTATTCAGCAGATGCCGTGGTACTTCTCGTCAGCCTTTTGCACTACCATAACATGCCCTCTTCTTTTCAGGCATGTTGTATAAGGATATCGCCACTCCCGTTGAGGCGGCCCTCGAACGGTTCTATTCAAAACCGGATTGGAAGCAAACTGCACCGCAAGATCTACGAGCTATCCTGTTCCTCGACGTAGTCGTTTTCAACGGATGCAGAACAGAAGTCTGTACAAAGGTGAACATTAGTTGCTTTTTCCTATCCCTGACTATTGCCGATGCTCGTTTGACACATGGAAAATAATTATGGGCAATAATTGTGTCAACACTGAGGGCGCCCGATGTTTTTAGCCCATAACTATTTTCTATGTGTCAAACGAGCATCGGCAATAGTCTAGATCGATTCCTAATGAAAATTTACCCTAGAATATGTAAGCTTAAAGGATCGCAGTCACTACAAAATCATCGTTTTTCTTCGAGTTTACTTGTATTTAGTAAAGAATAGAGACAAATACTTTGCCAACACCGAATAATTTGAATTTCAACTCAGGGAGTGAACAAGTAGAAAAGTAGTTTTACTGTACCGCGCGATTATGAAACGTGTTCATACAGCTGCTTCCCGATCGGGATCATGCAAATAATTTCGGCAAATATCTGCATATTATATTTTTACATAGTGCAAGGGTCTGCAGGCATATCACTACACGTTTCATAATCCCGCGGTAGTTAAATAAAACTACTTTTCTACTTGTTCACTCCCTGAGTTAGAATTCAAAGTATTCGGTTTTGGTAAAGTATTTGTCTCTATTCTTTACTAAATTCAAGTAAACTCGAAGCAAAATGATGATTTTGTAGTGACTGCGATCCTTTAAGAAAAGATCTTAAGAGGAAAAAATTTGACATCACTTAAGGGTAATTTCCAAGAAATGCTAGAGGCCATACTTTACCACTCGCACCTGCCAGTGTCCTGGTATGGTATTAGAGGACGTGGAGTACCAGGACACTGGCAGGTGCGAGTGTACAAGCCATACATTACCACAAACAAATTACAGCCAAGATAACAACAATAATTGCAACACATTGGGCATTCTTACAAATAGTACTAACAATAAGTACAAGCTCAAATACTCGTTGGAACATTGTTTTTTATGGAATATTATGTTCAGGTGCAATTGGAACGCATTTGGAACGGTGGGAAACTTCCCATCGTAGGGTATGTGGCCAAAAATGGACATGTGCTTTACTTCTTCCCTAGTGAGAGGGCGATGAACTGTGCAGGGCACATCTTGTCGCTTGGCGTAGACGTGGCACCCGACAGGTTTATTCGGCGACGTGCGGAGAGAGTGCTTCACATTAAAATTCCGAACGTGAAAGTCTACCGTCGTAAGGGACATCAGATTTATGCCCCGGTGGCTGTGAACGGCACTAGCGTTGATAATAATGCAACCGTCGCCGCCATATACTATAGCGGTTTTTCGATGTTCAAAGAGTCGTGCAAGAGACGCTTTATTGTTCTTAGAAAGGAAGTTGGTGAAGTCGTGGACCCTGAGGTGCTCGACAAAGCCATTAAGGCTTCCTGTGGAGAGGCTGTGTCGGCTTTTGACTATTAATTGAGGCATCAGTTGAATACTATAATTTCATTTTTTGCAATTTAAAGGGAATATGTAGGCACTCAAAATGAGCAAAACAACTGCGAAACTAGAGTTTCCACACCAGACATGAATTTAAGTAGGCGACTGAATATGTAAATTCGAATATTCTCATTTGCATGTAAATATGTCGCTGTTGCATGCTATATGCCGATGTTTGCGCATATGCTAAATTTTTTGCTCCATCAGCACTGCCGTGTAAGCCAGGGGGTCAAATAAAGCGTTTACTATGGAAAAGATGAACTTTGAAAATCATTTTCTTTTAAATGGGAAACTTTTAACCATTTTTGTTGTTGTTTCCTTAATGAGGAACACACATTCTATTAATACAGCTTAACTTCAAAAAGGGCATACATATTCCCTTTAATGAGCCGAAAGCTATGCAGTCTCTCGTTTGGATTGCATGTTTGTTGTTAGTTGTGAAAGTAGTTTTCTTTAATAATAGTTATGTTCTGTATATTCATATGATAAGTTTTTTATTTTAATCATCAATACTGTCCCGTTTTTTTTTAAGCTTTCTCTGTTGTGATCCGAAAAATAGTGTTTTCCGTTGGTATTTGATTATGTTTTGTAAAAAAAGCAGTGTTCTGTTGTTTTTTTATGTATTTAATTGGTTGTGATCCGAAAAAAATAGTGTTCCGTGGTTTTTTTAATGTTTTTTGAAAAAGAAGCTGCCCAGAATACGAGTTAAACTCACCTTTGATTTTATGAGCTAGGTTAATGGGGAGGTAGGTAACTGTTAGTCTACCATGACAGGACCTCGTAATTTATGTTTTATATTTACACCAACCGGCTACGCCGCCCGAGGCGACTTTCTAGTAAATTTAAACTTTCTAGTAAATTTAACGTGAAACGTAGATTAAAAATCAGTTAAAAAAATTAGGGCAAGGATCATATGCTAAAATCCTCGCTTCGTCCCTTCTTTTGTTGCTCTAGATTTGCATGGTTTTTGTAGTTTACACCTAGTATTTTGAGCGCCGCGGAAACGCCCGAACGATACACCACACATATTCCATATATGCAGCCTTTTTTGGACGTTTGTGAGAGGGGCGCTCAGGAAGTGAGATGGCTCAGTGCACGGGAACTGAACTACTGAACCAATCCTACAACCTGAGCGTAACTATCGTCCTATTTCTTTAACTTCCTCTATCTGTAAGGTTTTTGAAAATATCTTAAAGCGAATTAGCGGTCGGTCTCAACAAAAAATACAAAAAGAGGAGGAGTAAACAACCGTTCTATTATGGATCACATGTTTTCTCGACATCTCTTTTCCTCGAACCAGTAAGCACCACAACTCAACTTTTAACGTGCAAGAGCGAATGGTTCGAGGCTAAAGAAAACGGAGAACACGTGGACTGTATCTATATTGACTTTGCGAAAGCATTCGATATTGTTAACCACCGTTTTCTGTTGTATAAGCTTCGTATGTATGGAATTTCTTCCCTAGTATGTGATTGGATTTCATCTTATTTGTCTGATCGCACTTTTCAAGTGAAGTACAAAAATGCTGTCTCAAAATCCCTCCCATGTTCTAGTGGTGTTCCTCAAGGCAGCATTCTTGGACCAATCCTTTTTCTAATTTATATTAACGACATTGATTTGTGCAGTTTGGGGGGAAGCTCCATCGTTATGTACGCTGATGATGTAAAACTCTCACGTGTGATGGAAAAGGCTGACCCTCATGTTGCATATTACCAAATGCGAGAGGAGCTGGAAAATTTACTGAATTGGTCAAACACTTGGAAAATGAAGATTTCCGAGCCTAAATGCCAGCACCTCGCAATTGGTGATCAGTGGGAATTCCCTCTGAAAAACAATGGCTCTGTCATCCCTAAAATCAATACTATTCGCGATCTCGGTATTATGGTCTCGTCGGACTTAAGTTTCAGTTCGCATATTGAGAAAATAGTCCGGTCTGCAACGGTAACTGCAACTCGTATCCTAAAATCCATTGTTCAGCCAAATCTCTCTGTTTATCTAAAAAGCTATACTTCTTATGTCCGTCCCATCTTGGAATATGCTTCTACTGTATGGTCTCCTTATTCTAAAAACGAAATCCTCTTGGTAGAACGAGTGCAAAATCGTTTCACAAAAGTAGCACTCATTAAGATCAATTATGAAATGTATCATAATTTCACTAAAGAGGAACGGTTAACAGTGTTTAGTCTAAAATCTCTACAACATCGAAGGATCGCGTACGATCTCATTGAATGTTTTAAGATCGTCCGAGGTTTTGGGTTGCATAAACACCCCGTGCTCGATAGTATGTTCATTTTAGGTGGTAGACAGAGGAGAGATGGTAACTCTTTATATATACGTCAGGAAATGGTTTCGACGTTACAAACTCATTCATTTTTTAAACATCGAGTCACTAGAATTTGGAATCTCCTTGACGAGGCGACTGTCCGCAGCTCAACTATAGAATCGTTCAAATCGAAAATTGACGCGCTCGATCTCGTTGAGTTGAGTGACCAGGCAGATTGCAATATTGGTGCTTGAATAAAATTTATATATTCTCATTTTTTCATTCATTGTTCGTGTTTTTTTGTTGCTTGTTTTTTTGGTGTATTATTGCCTTTTTGTCTTTCGGCTCTTCTGAGCACTTTGCTTTGCATTTATGTGAAATAAAGTATTTATATAGTAACGCACATCATCCAAACGTACAATCAAACAAACACACAAACAAACAAACAAAGCTCCCAACTTTATATAATAAGATACTCAAGGGTAATTTCCAAGGATTGCTATAGGCATTTCTTTTTTTTCAGTTTCATTTTTCAATTTTCTCAAATTTTTCAAATTGTTCAAATTTCCGTTGGCGTCCATTCCCGAACATCTGCGGATGAACATTTCAATCACCGAAAGATACTATAAGTATAAGATGATCGCCGCCATCACAACTCGTGCTAATATCGAAGAGAAGAACGGAGAAGACGCAGGCAACGTTCTGGAGCACGACATCGACATTTCGATTATGCGTCGGGAGATAGAAGGCGAAAGTGATGAAGATGAAGAGGAATATGAGGAGCCGGGATCGGAATCTCCTTCGGTAGTTGAAGACATGCAGGCAGATGGAGAGGTGGAGGATTCGATTGACGACGAATCTCCCCAGACTGCGAAACCTACATTGGATGAGGAGATGAATGAGATCGAAGAGTAAAGAAAAAAATTGTGATAATAATATGCAAAAAGAACAATTAGTGACAATAATATGAGATTCAAATGTATGTGCAAATTGCACATTGAGCATTAAGGCCGCCCTTAGCCGGTTTTATGAATTTGAACTGCGAAATGAAAAATTGAGGTTTCGGTCGGGCGGGAATCGAACCCGCATCTTTGGTTTTCCGGGCCAATGCGTTAACCGATTACGCTACCGGCACCCACACACAATAATCAATCGCAGGCGAGTTAAAGGGACAGGCCCATCAAAATAAACCTACATTTACGATACGTTCATAATGACTATCAAGCATTTTTATTACAATATATACAAACTAAATTTCACCATTATTCGCCCTAGACAACTTTTTTTCCAATGCGCTCTGCTCAAATGTATACCATAAAACTGCAGATTTCAAAGCTATATATGCTAATTTTAATCGCATTATAATTTCACGATAAATTTGCATTGACGACAAGGTTATTTGCGGCTCTACGGTATACATTTGAGCAGAGCGCATCGGAAAAAAGTTTTCAATGGCAAATAAATGTGAAATTTAGTTTGTATATATTGTAATAAAAATGCTTGATAGTCACTATGGACGTATCATAAATATAGGTTTACTTTGATGGGCTGTCCCTTTAAGGTCCGCAATGGCATCACACAGTGAACATAACAACTGCCCGGGTGGTATTACACCAGAACCCAGTAAAGATCAGCCAAACCTGAGAAATATGATTCAAATGTATGTGATGCCATTGCGGACCTTAAAGCGAATATGTAGGCATTCAAAATGAGCAAAACAAACGCGAAACTAGAGTTTCCACGCCAGACGTGAATTTAAATAGGCAGCTGAATATGCAAATGCGAATATTCGAATTTGCATGCGAGTATGTCTCTGAATAATGCTACTTGCCGATATCTGCATGTATATTTGAAAAAAATTACATTGACCCCGACGATGTATGGCATCGTCTCAAGTAACGCGTTTACTATGGAAACGGTGAACTTTGTAGTTTATTTTCTGTTAACTGGGAATCTTTGGACAACTTTTGTTGTTGTTTCCTTAATGGGGAACATACATTCTATGAACACAGCTTAACTTCAAAAAGGGCCTACATATTCCCTTTAACTCGCCTGCGACTGATTATTGTGTGTGTGTGTGCCGGTAGCGTAATCGGTTAACGCATTGGCCCGGAAAACCAAAGATGCGGGTTCGATTCCCGCCCGACCGAAACCTCAATTTTTCATTTCGCAGTTCAAATTCATAAAACCGGCTAAGGGCGGCCTTACTGCTCAATGTGCAATTTGCACATACATTTGAATCATATTTCTCAGGTTTGGCTGATCTTTACTGGGTTCTGGTGTAATACCACCCGGGCAGTTGTTATGTTCACTAGAGTTTGTCCTCGCGATAAGACGATAAACGGTTTTCCGGCAAGTGTCGGCAATGGCCCGCCCCTTTCCGGAAAGACCTTTCTTATCGCGAACGGAAAGGACTCTCTTTCCGGCAAATTATCGTTTGCCGCAAACGGAAAGGGCGCTCTTTCCGGAAAATTATCGTTTATCGCGAGCAGAAAGGGCTCTCTTTCCGGCAAATTATCGTTTATCGCGAACTAAAAATCTCTCTTTCCGGCAATTTATCGTTGTCGCGAACTGAACGGGCTCCCTTTCCGGTAAATTATCGTTTACCGCGAATAGAAAGGACTGTGTTTGCGGAAAATTATCGTTGTTACGAAACATGCCAGTAGCTTGGCGGAAAATGGAAAGCTGTAAATAGCGACAATTGAGTCTTAAACCCTTACCAATTTCAATGTGTAATTTATTCCTTGGAAAGAGCTTCGCGGCCTGAACAAATAGAACTACTCCATTCATTTCTAATTCAGTGCATTAGTGTGTTACGGCACATGAAGAACTTCTTTGGATTTGCCGAGGAATGAAATTAGCAACCATTTGTATTAAACAGCCTTTGTGATGTTTAATATAGTGTATTTACATTTCAGAGTAGAGCCTTGCATTCTCGATAAGTGGTCAAAATTTTATCGTGATAAGCGGGTCACGAAAGAGAGAAGTGCGCGCGCGAACTGCCTCTTATCGTGTAAGGAGAAGACGCCTCTTCGCGCGAAGTGGCTGGGTTTCGCTTCGCGCGAACAGATATTTCGCGCGAAGAGCTAATAATTTCTTGACGATAAGTAGTCCTGGTTATCGTAACCAATTTACTGCTAAACCCTTGCAAATTTCAACGCGTTATTAAGTTCATTGGAAAGAGCTTCGAAAAGTGAATAAATAGACCTAGTTCAATCTTCGCTACTTTTCCATTTTTAGTGTTTTATAACAGATTAAGCTTTTTGTTCAGATTTTCTGAGGAGTGAAAGTAGCAATCATTTGCGTGCTTCCACAATAGTTAATATACGTTATATAGGCAAATTAGGGCACGAGTAAACTTTGAGTTAAGAAAAAGCTACTTTTCAGACCCCTAGGACATCGGAACTG
This sequence comes from Pelodera strongyloides, assembly GCA_036852015.1. Taxonomy (NCBI): domain Eukaryota; kingdom Metazoa; phylum Nematoda; class Chromadorea; order Rhabditida; family Rhabditidae; genus Pelodera; species Pelodera strongyloides. Next base: position 36,052 of record JAANDG010000140.1, on the reverse strand, counting down.
TAAAATTTCATCCTTCTATCTTTAATCCCCGAAAATTTTGCATAATCATTTAAATGTGTAATAACTGCTCCGTTTGAGAATTACGAGCAACACCACTATCATGTTCTTTCTCAGCTTCAAAAACACTATCGATTGACATATAATTTAGCGAAATCCGTGAAAATGAGCAAATTCACTTTTTTCCTGCGAAACTTTTGCAGCGACCAAGACGAGTGGAGTTACTCGGCAAAGAGGGAAGGGGGCGGGGTGCAACCATTAGGTACAAGACAGCGGAGGACAGAGGAAGTACCTTATAGCGCAGCAGGCAGAGCGTTGGCCTGACAATCTAGGGGCGGTTTTAAATCCGCAGGTTCGATTCCTGGGGAAGTTTTATTTTTTTTGCAATGGTTTTTTGTGAAGCAAAATGCTCGTAGTATCCTTGTGCGAGCGAAAAGTGGTCTATAAATGATGAAACGTGTTAATTTACTACTATTTTTAGGTAGAAAAACGTTCCTTTGTTACAGTTGGTCCACTTTAATTTGTTTCTAAAAACCAACTGTTTTCAAATACAACATTCGCCATTTCAACTGCCAACAAAGCAGCTTTATTTAATAGTTAATAGACTGTCCTGAAAGCTCTTCTTAGCCTGTAGGTTTTAATGTTCTAGTGCGGACAGTGCCACTTCCTCGGCAGCCGCCAATATGTCCTCAAGCATGTTTAGCGCAGTAGGTACTGGCTTGCTTGACAGTAAGAAGACCACGGTTCAAATCCAGGCAATGTTGTATTTTTTTGCGTTTTCACGCTGTTAACTAATTCAAATCGCCTCCCTGCATTATTGATGTAACAAAGCATATCTTTTGTTTTAAGGGGAGTACTAAGTTTTTCCCTTTTTTTTTAGCATTAGTTCCACAAACAGAGAAGAAGAAATTGTTTTGCTTAAAAATAAACTTCCAGTCCTTTTACGGTGATAAACGCATCATTTAGGGGGAATATGCCGAAAAGCAAATTAAGATAATGGGGCATGTCCCTTCACTTACCTATAATTTCGTTTAATTCTCGATAAATATTTTGGCGATAAGATAAGTACTTATCTTATCGTGAATAATTTAGCCATGCGATAAGATAATTAAAATTTCGCTTATCGTCTAAGCGACGAGTTGGAGAGAAGAGAAAAAATTATCTTATCGCGCTGACCCTTCAAACACGATAATGAGAATTATCGTGTGCGCGTTATCGTCTGGCGCGCGCCCACGAAAGGGATAAATTTTCTCTTATCGTGTAACAGCAACCTGACGCACGATAACTGTTTTATCGTGAAATCTTATCGCGAACCAAAATTATCGTGTAAGCAATGCTCTATTTCAGAGCACAAAGAAGCTTTGCGTTAAGGCAAGGTTACCCTTGAACATCGGAAATGTAGGCTTTGAGCCTTCTATATTTAATCAACGAAAATTGTTGAAGCTTGATTTGTAGCTCATCGAATAGAGCTCATTAAACTTACTGGTTGAAAACATTATCTTTGTTTTCCAACCGTTATTTTCGCTATTTTTGGCTAAGTGAAATATTTTTTGTGGAGCAAAGTTGACAGTAAATTTCTTCACTTGAAAGCAATGAGACAAGTTGCGAATGGTAGTTTTCAGCAGAACGAACAATGATTGCATTGAAAAGTTGAAAACTAGAAGTGTGGGTTCGCAACTTCAGACGTTATTCTCCGTTGAATTTCGTTCCCTGGAAGACGGGGGTTTGTTTTCCAACCCCATTTTTAGACGAAACATGGGGTCTATAAAAAAACAGCTTTCTCATTTCTTTCAGTACAAGAAAATGTCTTTCGAATGAGGTATACTACATGCCAATACAAAATTTTCACCCTTCCGTCTTATTTCAGCCCCGACCCAATGAGATATTTTTCTGTCTAATCCGCTGGAGAGCATATACCGTACAAGTCCCGCGCGGGTCAGGTAGTCCGTGGCGGGACGCAACATTGTGCAATTTTGCACTAATTGCGCATAATTTATTTTATTTTTTTCTTTAAACTTTTTCTTCTTTAAGTTGTTTTGTTTGTTATTTTCGTTGTTTTCTTGGATAATTTGCGTTCTAGCTCCAACTTAACGTTTATACCGTCTATTCCTGACTTTTTTCTTTGTAAGTGTGCCTTTTAGACGCAAGAAGTTGGTTTGACGGGTCATTTTTTTATTAGCGTTTATAATCCATTATTCAGTGGATTTCTTTAGGTTTTCAAGGAATGAGTGGACAAAGCGAGCTTGAGTGGAACGTCGCGATAAATGGGGAGATTGGGAGACGAAAGAATTAAAGGAAGCGAACAACATGTGCGTGACTTTGAAATGGTATATTTTGCTTGTGCTTGTGGTCCACTTCTGGTGGACAGCTGAAGCTTTTGTCTCTGTTAGAAAACAGGCGGTCTAATGAATAGACGTCTTAAAATAGGTGAGGCGGTCAAAGCGATTCAAGGGCGGCCTTGGCAAATATTCTCCTTTTTTTCAAAATTGTGCGGAATTTTGCTTTTGCATGGCACTAGATATTCGCACGCCTAATGCGCAGCTAATGAGTTAACTACAATGGGTAAACAATTCGTACAATTTCGACACTCTATCGCTAGTAAATATCAATGATCAGTGCAATTTTAGTGGAAGTTGGCGCACTGATGTTTTCTACCTTCTTTTCAGGGTCCGCCGAAGACGAAGTGACCGATGATCTGGTTGCCCACCCATTCAATCCAACTCATTTGGATAAGGTGACTTGTCTGTTTATCAAATATGTCTAGGAATTTTGGTCACATCGTCATATGTAAGCCTGTCTTTGATTGCATACTGTACCTTTATTTCTAGTTATAATCGATTTAGTAATGATGCATTGCTGCATTAACTGTTGCTTCATATAAGCGAACAACTCGCTCTTTAGATGTGCATGACTGGTCACGGATTAGCTGAGACGGGTTACGAATACTGGGAACAAATAATGTCGCAGTGTCAGGTCAGTTCATTCATGACATGATTCATTTTTATTTGTGCCCTTGCCTGAAGTTTGTCAGTTTGTCACAGATTTTCTTATGGGTCAAATTGCCCGTATTTTACGTATACTATGCTATACTTTTCAGATGGGTTGCATCGGTGCTATGCACATGAGCGGGTTACCTCCCTCTCAAGCCCCACAACCAATGCAATGGATCACACTTCAATGTCGGGTCCCATGCCTCCTACTATGAATATGGTTTCGTCTAATTTGTAGCAGCTAACGACGACCATACACGAGTAAGTGTAAGTGATGATATATTCATATTTTTATTATTGTCATGTCCATGTTATTACTGTGAAATATTTTGTCTGTTGTCTTACATGGAAACTTTGTATGTGGAGTAGTGGACCGACTTCTACTATTTTTCAGGTTGCTGTTGTTCGAGTTCGACACGTTGCCCTTGTTTTGCCTATGGGACATCGATTTATTTGTGTACCGTGTTATGCATAATTTAATTCACATGACCATTGAACTGTAGTGTGCGATGTGTTATGATTTGAAGCGAAGGTTAAGGCTGTTAAGTTTCTTGTTTAAGCTACACTGATAGTCCCTTTCCTCTTCCGAATTACAGATAGAAAATAAATTAGGATGTAAGGTTCCGTTTATTGCAACGTTTACGAGAAAATATCAGCCTATCAGCCGAATTAGAGTCAAATTCTAATTTGCATACGATTCGTTCCTTTTTTGCGTTACATTTGATGTTTTTGATTATCATTCATAAACCTTTGCTGTTTTATACCTGTTCGCTGTTTTATTTACATTCTACCATCGGTTTTAGCATGTTTTTTTTTACTTACGTCGAGTATTAAAACCACTGAGGACGATATGACATGGGTCATCTTGGTCACCAACACCATCAAAGCGTAAAAAGGGCGATACGTATTTAACGTTTTTATTTAGTTACGTACTGAATTTATTGAAAGCGTCACTTTTTTTATGTGAAGTGAAAAGAGGAAACGCATTTGCATGATACTTTGAATCCTGTCGCAGGGAGATTTCCATGTTGCGTTTTGCCATTTTTAAGTTGTGGTTGTTCGCCGTGAAAAAATTTATCTTTTCGCGGTAAATCGTTGTTCCGGGAACTTCCGCGAAAAATTGTCGTTTATCATCTTAGTCACCAAAACGATAAACGATTCAAGTTGTTTTCCTTGTCGCCTAGATTCGCGAAACGATAAATTTGCCGTTTGTCGGCAAAAGAATATTTTGCCAAACGATAATTTGCCGTTTATCGCGGAATAATTGTTTGCGACACGATAAATTTGCCGTTTGTCGGCAAAAAATATTTTGCCAAACGATAATTTGCCGTTTATCGCGGAATAATTGTTTGCGACACGATAAATTTTGCCGTTTGTCGGCAAAAAAATATTTTGCCAAACGATAATTTGCCGTTTATCGCGGAATAAATTGTTTCCGACACGATAATTTTACCGTTTGTCGCCAACAATTTTTTTCCGATACGGCTACAAAAGCGTTTTTTTCTTATCGGAAACAAAATTTATCGCGAAGGAAAAGCTCTAATGTTCACTGTGTGATGCCATTGCGGACCTTAACTCGCCTGCGATTGATTATTGTGTGTGGGTGCCGGTAGCGTAATCGGTTAACGCATTGGCCCGGAAAACCAAAGATGCGGGTTCGATTCCCGCCCGACCGAAACCTCAATTTTTCATTTCGCAGTTCAAATTCATAAAACCGGCTAAGGGCGGCCTTACTGCTCAATGTGCAATTTGCACATACATTTGAATCATATTTCTCAGGTTTGGCTGATCTTTACTGGGTTCTGGTGTAATACCACCCGGGCAGTTGTTATGTTCACTGTGTGATGCCATTGCGGACCTTAACTCGCCTGCGATTGATTATTGTGTGTGGGTGCCGGTAGCGTAATCGGTTAACGCATTGGCCCGGAAAACCAAAGATGCGGGTTCGATTCCCGCCCGACCGAAACCTCAATTTTTCATTTCGCAGTTCAAATTCATAAAACCGGCTAAGGGCGGCCTTACTGCTCAATGTGCAATTTGCACATACATTTGAATCATATTTCTCAGGTTTGGCTGATCTTTACTGGGTTCTGGTGTAATACCACCCGGGCAGTTGTTATGTTCACTGTGTGATGCCATTGCGGACCTTAACTCGCCTGCGATTGATTATTGTGTGTGGGTGCCGGTAACGTAATCGGTTAACGCATTGGCCCGGAAAACCAAAGATGCGGGTTCGATTCCCGCCCGACCGAAACCTCAATTTTTCATTTCGCAGTTCAAATTAATAATATGAGAACTCTAGAAAGAAAGTAATAATTCTGTATAAGCGAATATAAATTTAAAGTGATAATAAAAAGGCAATTTCTGGGCAAAGGGTGACCTTGCAATGGCCAAGCCTCCTACTTTCAGGCTATTTCTGGGCTATTTCTGGGCAAGGGGTGGCCCATCTTTAGCCAAGCCTCCTACTTTCAGGCAATTTCTGGGCAAAGGGTGGCCCAGCTTTAGCCAAGCCTCCTACTTTCAGGCTATTTCTGGGCAAATGGTGGCCCAGCTTTAGCCAAGCCTCCTACTTTCAGGCTATTTCTGGGCTATTTCTGGGCAAAGGGTGGCCCATCTTTAGCCAAGCCTCCTACTTTCAGGCAATTTCTGGGCAAAGGGTGGCCCAGCTTTAGCCAAGCCTCTTACTTTCAGGCTATTTCTGGGCTATTTATGGGCAAATGGTGGCCCAGCTTTAGCCAAGCCTCCTACTTTCAGGCTATTTCTGGGCAAAGGGTGGCCCAGCTTGAGCCAAGCCTCCTACTTTCTGGCTATTTCTGGGCTATTTCTGGGCAAAGGGTGGCCCATCTTTAGCAAAGCCTCCTACTTTCAGGCTATTTCTGGGCAAAGGCAGCTTTAGCCAAGCCTCTTACTTTCAGGCAATTTCTGGGCTATTTCTGGGCAAATGGTGGCCCAGCTTTAGCCAAGCCTCCTACTTTCTGGCTATTTCTGGGCAAAGGGTGGCCCATCTTTAGCAAAGCCTCCTACTTTCAGGCTATTTCTGGGCAAAGGGTGGCCCAGCTTTAGCCAAGCCTCTTACTTTCAGGCAATTTCTGGGCTATTTCTGGGCAAATGGTGGCCCAGCTTTAGCCAAGCCTCCTACTTTCAGGCTATTTCTGGGCAAAGGGTGGCCCAGCTTTAGCCAAGCCTCCTACTTTCAGGCTATTTCTGGGCAAAGGGTGGCCCAGCTTTAGCCAAGCCTCCTACTTTCAGGCAATTTCTGGGCTATTTCTGGGCAAAGGGTGGCCCATCTTTAGCCAAGCCTCCTACTTTCAGGCTATTTCTGGGCAAAGGGTGGCCCAGCTTTAGCCAAGCCTCCTACTTTCAGGCTATTTCTGGGCAAAGGATGGCCCAGCTTTAGCCAAGCCTCTTACTTTCAGGCAATTTCTGGGCTATTTCTGGGCAAAGGGTGGCCCAGCTTTAGCCAAGCCTCCTACTTTCTGGCTATTTCTGGGCTATTTCTGGGCAAAGGGTGGCCCATCTTTAGCAAAGCCTCCTACTTTCAGGCTATTTCTGGGCAAAGGGTGGCCCAGCTTTAGCCAAGCCTCTTACTTTCAGGCTATTTCTGGGCTATTTCTGGGCAAATGGTGGCCCAGCTTTAGCCAAGCCTCCTCTGGCTTTCTGGGCTATTTCTGGGCAAAGGGTGGCCCATCTTTAGCAAAGCCTCCTACTTTCAGGCTATTTCTGGGCAAAGGGTGGCCCAGCTTTAGCCAAGCCTCTTACTTTCAGGCAATTTCTGGGCTATTTCTGGGCAAATGGTGGCCCAGCTTTAGCCAAGCCTCCTACTTTCAGGCTATTTCTGGGCTATTTCTGGGCAAAGGGTGGCCCATCTTTAGCCAAGCCTCCTACTTTCAGGCAATTTCTGGGCAAAGGGTGGCCCAGCTTTAGCCAAGCCTCTTACTTTCAGGCTATTTCTGGGCTATTTATGGGCAAATGGTGGCCCAGCTTTAGCCAAGCCTCCTACTTTCAGGCTATTTCTGGGCAAAGGGTGGCCCAGCTTGAGCCAAGCCTCCTACTTTCTGGCTATTTCTGGGCTATTTCTGGGCAAAGGGTGGCCCATCTTTAGCAAAGCCTCCTACTTTCAGGCTATTTCTGGGCAAAGGGTGGCCCAGCTTTAGCCAAGCCTCTTACTTTCAGGCAATTTCTGGGCTATTTCTGGGCAAATGGTGGCCCAGCTTTAGCCAAGCCTCCTACTTTCTGGCTATTTCTGGGCTATTTCTGGGCAAAGGGTGGCCCATCTTTAGCAAAGCCTCCTACTTTCAGGCTATTTCTGGGCAAAGGGTGGCCCAGCTTTAGCCAAGCCTCTTACTTTCAGGCAATTTCTGGGCAAAGGGTGGCCCAGCTTTAGCCAAGCCTCCTACTTTCAGGCTATTTCTGGGCTTCTTTCTGGGCAAAGGGTGGCCCAGCTTTAGCCAAGCCTCCTACTTTCAGGCCATTTCTGGGCAAGGGTGGCCCAGCTTTAGCCAATCCTCCTACTTTCAGGTTTCAGGCATTTCTGGGCAAAGGGTGGCCCAGCTTTAGCCAAGCCTCCTACTTTCAGGCAATTTCTGGGCAAAGGGTGGCCCAGCTTTAGCCAAGCCTCCTACTTTCAGGCAATTTCTGGGCAAAGGGTGGCCCAGCTTTAGCCAAGCCTCCTACTTTCAGGCAATTTCTGGGCAAAGGGTGGCCCAGCTTTAGCCAAGCCTCCTACTTTCAGGCATTTTCTGGGCTATTTCTGGGCAAAGGGTGGCCCAGCTTTAGCCAAAGCCTCCTACTTTCAGGCTATTTCTGGGCAAAGGGTGGCCCAGCTTTAGCCAAGCCTCCTACTTTCAGGCAATTTCTGGGCAAAGGGTGGCCCAGCTTTAGCCAAGCCTCCTACTTTCAGGCATTTTCTGGGCTATTTCTGGGCAAAGGGTGGCCCAGCTTTAGCCAAGCCTCCTACTTTCAGGCAATTTCTGGGCAAAGGGTGGCCCAGCTTTAGCCCAGCCTCCTACTTTCAGGCAATTTCTGGGCAAAGGGTGGCCCAGCTTTAGCCCAGCCTCCTACTTTCAGGCAATTTCTGGGCAATTTCTGGGCAAAGGGTGGCCCAGCTTTAGCCAAGCCTCCTACTTTCAGGCAATTTCTGGGCAAAGGGTGGCCCAGCTTTAGCCAAGCCTACTTTCACTTTCAGGCCATTTCTGCGCAAAGGGTGGCCCATCTTTAGCCAAGCCTCCTACTTTCAGGCCATTTCTGGGCAAAGGGTGGCCCAGCTTTAGCCAAGCCTCCTACTTTCAGGCCATTTCTGGGCAAAGGGTGGCCCAGCTTTAGCCACGCCTCCTACTTTCAGGCAATTTCTGGGCAAAGGGTGGCACAGCTTTAGCAGGCAGGGTGGCCCAGCTTTAGCCAAGCCTCCTACTTTCAGGCCATTTCTGGGCAAAGGGTGGCCTAGCTTTAGCCCAGCCTCCTACTTTCAGGCAAGTTCTGGGCAATTTCTGGGCAAGGGGTGGCCCAGATCTAATCGTCAGTGCTTTCATTCCTTTGTAAATAGTAAAGTACATTCTTCTGACTCCCCCACGTGTTGTCCATTTATTGTCAAAATCAAGAGTTCATACTTCTCTGCACTCTCCTGCTAGACAATGCTATTTCTCTCCTTATCTTTTTATCGATGAAATGTGGTGGTCAGATATGATTACAAGCTGATTAGGTCAGCTGGACCTTATTACGTATCAAATGAAGTTGAAGACTGTCTCTTTCTCTCGCTTCCTCTCTCTCTCTCACTCTCTTTGCCTCTCTTTCATTCTCTCTACTCTCTATATTCTCCCCTCTGTATTCATAGTTTTCTTCAAGTTATCTTTCCCATAATAGTACGATATTTAAAACGTATTTACTGGAATATTTACTTTCCATTATATTTTTCCGTCAAAAGCTATTCTATCTGTCTTGTGCATAATAGTGACGCAGAAGCATCCACATATCCTAGCTATCAATTGTTCGTGAATATTATTGGTCATTTTGATGCTGATTTTGATTTTGACTTTTTTGGGTTTCTAAATTAAACCTTTACGACGACGACTTTTCCTCTAGTTTCCTTTACGACAAGCAAAATACAATCATTGTTAGTAATGTGCTGAAAAGTCGTATTTGTTTTAGTTTTCTTTTTTTGCACAGAAACACCTGCATGTTTTCATTTCAACCACAATTGATTTCTTTCGAAAATAAACATTTCTTTCTCTTTTCCCAACTCTTTGGGAAACATTCATTGCACTATTGTAATTTATCATTATCTACATTATTTAATATTAAATACATGTAGTATTTACATGTACAGTAGCTAGAATCTGAACCTGTTTCTTTTACCTGTTTTCCCGGAAAAAGTGTCTATGGTAAAATTGGAACTATTTTGCGCACTCAATGAATTAATTTCTGTTTTCAGATTTAGGATGACTACACAAAATTCTATAATATTTATTTATTTTATTGTTGTTGTTTTGACTCATACATCAAATGCAAATACAGAGAAAATACTATCCTGCTACTATACGTAAGTTGCATCTCTTCACCTTTCATATATTTGCATGGAAGATGCGTACGGTCTGAACTCTGAACATATTCCGTGCGAAACCTACGTAGATGCGTTCCGCCCGCCTAGTCCAAACCAAAGTGCGCGGCGCGGCTTCGCCTGGTGGGCCGCAGGCGTTCCAGGATTGTGCCAATATAAGGAACATGGAGATTTTGGGTCGCACACCTGTACCGAAGCTAGCTCCGCACCAATCGTTTTATCACCTCAGTGTTAGCACAAAATTAGATCACTAAATAACTTATCTTATTATATAAAAGAGTAACTGTAGCGTAATTTGCATACCGATGTGCGTTACGGAAATGCAAATTTCGTGTTCGGGTATAAAAAGAGTTTCGCAGCTCAATATCGAAGTATGCATATGCAATTGTTTCCTATTATGTGAATTTCTTATGATACGTTTCAAGCTTTGTAGAATGCCCATGCTAAACCAATCATGTAAGTCGCCTCAGGCGGCGTATTTATAAAACGACATTTAGTTACAATAACCCTCCAATCGACCGTCTTGATCTCACTTTATGTACACATATTCTACTAATTGGAGAAGTTACAATCAGTCATCAGGGATTTTATGTGGTAGATGATGAAAAGGCTAGTCGATATTACAGTATACTTGTCCATTAGAATTGTTGGGAGTTTTTTTTTCGCAGTAAAGCAATCTTAAAAGTTGAAATTAGTTTTGATTTTGTGCCTAAACAACGTGAAAAATCTATAGTGTATTCAATAGAACAAAGAGGTAAATGTTTTTCGTCACTAATAGTAAACGTTTCAGAAAATCATCGACTTTACAACGATAAAGAAACAAAATCCAAAGATCCGTCTGATGTTATCGGTGACGGGGAAAAGTGCGCACTGGTCACGAATGGCGAGTTTTTCTAGCCAAACCTCTAAATAAAAGTGACAAGGCACAAAATTTAAAGCGGAATACCGGCCGGTTTTTGAAACACATCGAGTACACCAACATTCTTATACGTCTTATTTAAACGAACAAAAATTAGAATAAAAAATCGTGCCAAATTCGAGTAAATTGCATAAATACGTAAGAATCCAGTTGTCAACGATGCGTTTCAAAAACCGGCCGCATTTCTCTTTAAATGAAGCCGAGTAAACTGGCTGACTATGTGTCTGTTATGGTCGCGATGGTTTGTCTGTCCAGTATATAGACTTCAGCCATTGTCAGTTTCTTAATTCCGATTCCAGGTTTCTTCCGACAATTCCCTGCAACGATTTGCCGATGACACGTACAATCATTTGATAAAGCACCGTCTGGATGGTTTGGATTTAGATTGGGAGTTTCCCAGTTGGGGATCGGGATCCAAAAAGACTGACAGGCAAAGGCTCACATTATTATTAAAGGTATGGATCAGAGATTTTTGTCGAAAGTGCCAGGCACAAAGTACCTCGTGCTTCTTTTTTAATTCTAGGAGATACGGAACATGTGGCGGGAAATTAGTGGGTTCAGTCGCTTTTTGCAATAGGTACGGTCCATGGTTCTTCAAGTTTAAGCTTACCTTACCATTGGACTGTACATTTTTGAAAACTTAACATCCAGTTTGTCTTTCGATAAGCTGGTCTTGTAGCTCGTTACCATTTGTGTAACTGCGCAAAATTTGCAGAGTTACGGTATCTATCGCAAAACGTTGGTACAGTGGAGAATTGGTTCTTGCATAATAGAATATTTATGTCGGACAATCGAATTAAACAGCATGGAAAGGAAATTGTATGAGACGAACATGGATTACATAATTGAAGTAACGAATGAGCGGTTCTTCCCTGCTTGCCAGACACCGAACGAACCACCCGATAATCAAAAGCTAAACATGGTAAATTGGAATAAAGTGGGCGGAGTCTATCCGCGTTACACAAGAAAGGGCATATAATTATGAGTCACTGGGGACAGAGCGTCGTTGTAACACACAGAAATCCTAGTACAATAATTCTAACGAAAGTAACAATGATTATATAAAGATAAATAATAGAAATAAAGATGATAATCGACTGCAGGGAAGTGCATTCCTGCACACTCCCCCCTGACAAAAGATGAGTTAAAGGGGGTAAAGAAATATTAACAATACTATTAAAATTACGGAAATCAACAATCAACAACGAAAGCTAAGACAATGAACATCTTAATCTTAGAGTACTAATCTAACGAATATTGATTTAATAAATACGGCCAATCTAAGAAGAATAACGAAATGATAAAAACATACCCATACGGAGTTAAACTAATTACTTGAATATGGGGTTAGTATAAACACATGAACAAACTAATTAAATTACCACATTGTCATACTTCTAAATAATAAAATACGTAGAATTGCAAGTCTTCAAAATAAAGTTTTGACCGGACTAATTCTAAGGCTGAAACTGCTAAAGTATATCAATACAGGCCACGCTGGGCACCTACGTTGCTACCGGGGCTGTAAGGAGAAGGAGGGGACCAACCGGGGCATCTATGAATATCAGATTTGAACCTCCGGGGGCGACAAAAATAGGATCGTCCGGGGCGTCTTCGCAGTGAGACTTGAACCTCCGCGACGTCAGGAAAAGAGACGGGCCAGCCGGGGCATCTTTGCATAGATTGGACCGCCGGGGCGTCAGGAACAGGAAACAGCACCTCCGGGCATCGGGTTGAAGCAGTACTTGTCTTGTCTGCAATAACGAGCAGCAGCCAAAGAAATTAAAGCACGAACATCACGACGAAAAAGAGAAGACGCGATAACGAATGGAGTGAATAATAGAAAGTAGTGGAAGTATGACGATGGGCAAGCTAATATAGCCCTGCCACGCGGGACTTAATAAAATAGAAATAATTTGGCCCGAATCCGAAAGGTGTCGGGTGCACCATATCGCAAAACGTTGGTACAGTGGAGAATTGGTTCTTGCATAATAGAATATTTATGTCGGACAATCGAATTAAACAGCATGGAAAGGAAATTGTATGAGACGAACATGGATTACATAATTGAAGTAACGAATGAGCGGTTCTTCCCTGCTTGCCAGACACCGAACGAACCACCCGATAATCAAAAGCTAAACATGGTAAATTGGAATAAAGTGGGCGGAGTCTATCCGCGTTACACAAGAAAGGGCATATAATTATGAGTCACTGGGGACAGAGCGTCGTTGTAACACACAGAAATCCTAGTACAATAATTCTAACGAAAGTAACAATGATTATATAAAGATAAATAATAGAAATAAAGATGATAATCGACTGCAGGGAAGTGCATTCCTGCACAGTATCTTATACAACCAGTTTTCAGGAACTTCGGGATAAATTTGGTAACAAATTGCTCCTAACAATGGCAACTTCTGGTCCACCAACTATCACTAGGAAATCATACGATATTAAAGCATTGAATAGGTAGGGTAGGCCGTTGATTTGTTCAAATTGGCGTTGCTTTACCTGTTTCAGAATACACTTGAAATATGTATTACGCTGCACTGTACACAAAAGTTTTTGTTCAAATAGATGTGGTCTGCAAACAGTTCCTGCGAAATTTTTTCTTTTCCTCTTATGATAGAGTGATAAACACAAACAAGAAGTTACTTATTGTGGTGTAGACGAAACGGGTCGGGGTCACACCAACAACAATTTTCAGACAAATAATTCAACAATATTTTCAGGTACTGTGACTTCGTTCAAGTAATGAACTATGATTTCCATGTGTTTTCGTGGTTCAACCCAGTCACCGGTTTCAATGCTCCTTTGAGGAAATTCAGCAAGGAACCCGGTATTATCGGGCAGATGAATTCGGTAAATTATAATAATAATATTAATAATAATAATATTAATAATAATATTAATAATAATAATAATAATAATAATAATAATAATAATAATAATAATATATAATTGGTAGGTATTACGGTATATACCTAAGATTAATTATTGTATCTAGTTTGCTCACTATCATTGTGTTTCAGTTATCACTTACAGTTGCTCATTGATTTTTAGTCTTTGGAAGATCAATGTTTCACTCTTTGCCCTTTGGCATGATTGTGTGTTTCTGCACGTAGCCACTAGTATAGAAGGGCTACTGCCTACGACTCATCGCTCATTATATCAACTCTACCACTGCCTTCTGTATTGCTAATAAACACTGTTACTATTCTCGTCTACTCTTGTCGCTCAGTATCTGTTTGTACAGACGAATATCTGTGAAACATAACACTGGCGTTCAGGAATTCTTTCTTCTTCTAACTGTTGATTGTGCAGAGGTGCTTTAGGCACACACGTACATCATCAGTCGTCGGTTCGGTCGTGTGAAGTGGATCCGCATAGTGTTTTGATCTTCTACCCCCGGTGAGCAGGCTACGCCGCTAAACCCGGTAGATCAAAACGCTTCTTGCTGTTGTTCGGCTAGAGGTGCTATAGGCACACAAAGCCAACAACAGTTGTTACCTTTGGGTATCTGTAACCCACTGGTGAGGTTTTCATTGTGAAACCAACATCCAGTCTTACAGTATATTCAAACGGTGACATCGTACGTTCACGGACGGAACGGAATTATCGCCAATTTTTTAACTGACGTCGACAACATGGCTCAGGAAAGCAATCAGGAGGCCACGCTCAAGGCTATCCTGGCTTCGCTGAAGCAACTTCAAGAGAGTCAGGCGATGACTGTAGAAAGACTGCTGCGTCTGGAAGAGAGGAAGGAAGAAGAAACTCAAGGAAATGTCACTTTCCAAAGAACACGTGAAAGTGAACCATTGACGTCGGAAGCGAGGGGAATGTTGGATGTGCTATACAAAAACATTCCAATGATTGAATTCAATGTCGACGATGGAACCTGCTTTGCTGACTGGTATGAGGATCACCAAGATCTATTGGAAGTTCAAGCCGAATGCGTTCCGGAGAGCAACAGAATACGATTCGTGTTGTCTCGTCTCGGGCCACACCAGGAGAAACAACTGAAATTGCGCTGTCTGCCGAAGAAGCCAATGGATATGAGTCTGGATGAGGTCATCGAGAAGATGAAGATTGTCTTCGTCACCAAGAAGTCGTTATTCCGGAAACGTATTGAATGTCTACATGTTATCAAGCAGCACGGTGTTGACTACAAGACCCACATCGGCGTCGTCAACAAGGCCTGCGATGACTTTGCGTTCAACGAACTTACTGATTCACAGTTCCGCGTGCTCAACTATTTGAACAGCCTGCGCAATCCGGAGGATATGGAGGTGCGTGCATGGCTCATCAAGACCCTGGATCGAACTCCAGAGATGACACTCGACGATGTCGCTGAGGCCGTCGACAAGTACCACGAGCACAAGGACGACATTGATCTACCCGTGAACCCGTTGCCGTGAACCGCGTCAATAAACCCAACCACCGAGAGCATAAGAGAGACGACAGAAGGCCCACACAAGGAAAGTGCAAGTACTGCGGAAGAGACAGCGGACATCGGTCTTGTCCCGCAAAGGAAGTAACTTGTAACAAGTGTGGAAGAAAAGGGCATTACGCCGTGGTTTGTCAACAGAGGGACAAACAAAGCAACAGAAAGGTCCATGAAGTGTCTTCGCGATCTGTCGGCCGCAGATTCGTTAACGTTCTGATGAATGGAAAGAAGGTGCGACTTCAACTGGACACCGGCTCAGATTTAACGCTGATATCTGAGGCCACATGGAAGATGCTGGGTCGACCAAGCTTGAAATCCCCAAGCGTAGTCGCGACTGCAGCAAATGGAGAGCAGCTCGAATTGTTTGGTTCTTTCGAGTGCAACGCGTCTTACCAGGATGAGCAGATCGTCGAGGTCGTGCACGTCACCGCTAGGATGAATCTCCTAGGCCTGGACTGGTTGGAGCGTCTACCGTCATTCAGATCTATGTTGGATGCTGTTTGTAATCGGGTCTCCGGAAAACCTTCCATCACTACATCATCGTCAAGGGAATCTGCTGCGACGTACGTTGCTACGCTCAAGACGCAGTTCTCTGATGTATTCTCCACCGAGCTTGGTCTCTGCAAGAAGACCAAAGCGAGCCTCCAGCTCAAGAAAGGAGCAAACGCCGTTTTTCGCCCGAAGAGAATGGTACCAATTCACTACAAAGAAAACGTGGAAAAGGAGCTGGACCGGCTAGAGCAACTTGGAGTCATTGAGCGCGTCACGTATTCTCCGTGGGCCGCTCCGATTCTCTGTGTCAAGAAACCGAATGGTAGTGTCAGAGTCTGCGCCGATTTCAGCACTGGACTGAACGAGGCACTGGAAGACTTCGCACACCCGATTCCCACAACAGAAGATATAATGACAACACTGAACGGTGGAACCGTCTTCAGTACGCTCGATTTCAAGGATGCCTACCTGCAAGTTGAGCTAGAGGACGACTCCAAGAACTTGCTCGTCATCAATACTCATCGAGGGTTGTACCGATACAACAGAATGTGCTTCGGAGTCAAGACTGCTCCTGGAATCTTTCAGAAGATCATGGACGCTATGACTGCTGGACTCGAAGGTTGTTGCGCGTACCTTGATGATGTGATTCTTTTCCGCTTCCAGCGGAAAAGAACTATGGTCAGATTGAGAAAGAAGGTCTCGCGATATTCTGGGCCATGAAGAAGTTCTACAAGTACCTGATGGGACGCAAATTCACTCTTGTGACCGATCACATGCCGCTCGTGTCCATCTTCGGATCGAAGAAGGGCATTCCCGTAACAAGCGCCAACCGTCTACAACGTTGGGCTGTGTTCATCAAAGGCTTTGATTTCACGATCGTATTCAAGCCTACCGCTGAAATGGGATGCGCCGACGTTCTTTCAAGACTGATCGCGGATCAGAAGGAAACGGACGAAGAGAAAGTGATCGCAAGAGTCGAAACGGAGTTGTTCAGAGACGAACACTACCGTACTATTGCCGCCCTACCTGTTACCGCAAACGTTCTGAGTGAGGCTACTGAGAAGGACAAGACGCTGCAAGCTGTTCTGAAAGCTCACCGAACTGGTAACTGGCCAACGAAATGCTCCAGGGACATCGCTCAGTTCGCCAACCGACAGACATCGTTGTCAGAATCGAACGGAATCCTCTTGTTTGGTGAAAGGATAGTCATTCCAGCCGCACTCAAGGGACGGATGCTTCGACAGTTGCACCAGGGACATCAAGGAATTGTTCGCACCAAAACACTCGCAAGATCGCTAAGTTTATTGGCCGTTCGTTGACGAGGAGATTGAGAACATGGTGAAGTCCTGTGCAAATTGTAATCGGGCTCAGAAAGCACCGACAAAGACGAATTTGGAATCGTGGAGCAAGGCAAGTGAACCAATGGAACGAGTACACGCTGATTTTGCTGGACCGCTGGAAGGAAAATACTATTTGCTGGTCGTTGACGCTTATAGTAAGTGGCCAGAAATCGTTGCCATGGACCGCATCACGACGTCTGCTACGATTTCCAACCTGAAGAAGATTTTCTCGCAATTCGGTATGCCAGAAACGCTGGTAACAGACAACGGAACACAATTCACCAGTGCTGAATTCGCGTTGTTCTGTGCAAAGAATGGAATCAGACATATGAGGTCATCACCATTCCACCCGCAATCGAACGGACAAGCGGAGAGGTTCGTCGACACTTTCAAGCGGGCGCTGCTGAAATTGAAGGGGGAGGGAAGCCCGGCAGAGAATCTTCAGACGTTTCTGCTATCATACAGGATGACGCCGTCATCTACAGTTCCTGAAGGGGAAGTCGCCAGCTGAAGCATTTCTGAATCGGAAGCTGCGCACATCGTGGGATTTGTTGAAGCCCAGGCCTGAGAGGAAGATCGTCAAGGACGAACGTATGGAGAAGCAGTTTAACAAGAAACACGGTTCGAAGGCTACAGTCTTCAATCCCGGAGACTTAGTCTACATCTATGACTACAGAGTTCCGAGTAAGCCTACTTGGATGGAAGCTACGGTAGTGAAGAAGAACGGTACAGTGATGTACGATGTGAGGATTGAAGGACGCAAGAACCTTATCCGTCGACATGCTAACCAGATGAGGCCGAGGACTGTCACCACCCGAAGTCGAGCCTACGACATCTTGCTTGATGCATTCGACATTAATCCACTACCCCAGTCGAACCTGAAAGAGTCTAAACATATGCAAAAGACTCAGCCGTCAACTGATACCACTGAAACAGTTGAATGTACTACCGCACCGACGGTACAAGACGTGGTTCCGGATGATGAGGAGGTTTTCGAAGATGCTGCCTCAACGCCGCAACCAGTTGCTGTGACAACTACGCTGCCGCCACTACGTCGATCCAGCCGTGCAAGGAAGTCAACAACGAAGATGGAGATCAACCCGTCTAATAAGCGCTACTAAGCATTAGTGTTATTGTTGTTTCTTATTAAGTATTGACTTAAATACTAAGGTTGGAGGTGTTAGGTATTACGGTATATACCTAAGATTAATTATTGTATGTAGTTTGCTCACTATCATTGTGTTTCAGTTATCACTTACATTTGCTCATTGATCTTCAGTCTTTGGAAGATCAATGTTTCACTCTCTAGTAATAGTAATTGCCCGTTGGCATGATTGTGTGTTTCTGCACGTAGCCACTAGTATATAAGGGCTACTGCCTACGACTCATTGCTCATTATATCAACTCTACCACTGCCTTCTGTATTGCTAATAAACACTGTTACTATTCTCGTCTACTCTTGTCGCTCAGTATCTGTTTGTACAGACGAATATCTGTGAAACATAACAATAATAATAATAATAATAATAATAATAATAATAATAATAATAATAATAATAATAATAATAATAATAATAATAATAATAATAATAATAATAATAATAATAATAATAATAATAATAATAATAATAATAATAATAATCAGTGTTGTGGTGAGCTTGTAATTCCAACCAAAGGAAAACTTGTATTGCATTGTGTTTTTATAGGTAATTTTCCCTGAAGATGGCGAAAGCCGAAACGTTTTTTTTTATGCTCACCCTTCTGTTCCGTTCTCAATCTCTGCCTCTATTCTGTACCGAGAGTGCAATTTTCGTAGACTCCTGATAAGTGAGGCAGTGTCAATCCAAACGGAAAGACCAGTACTCAACAGGAAATACGAGTTGTGCACCAGTTCGGGTACCAAGAAAATCTCTCTCAATCCAATCACCCTATCACTACCAAGTCTATCCTCTCGTCCCTCTGTCACTCACACCTTCTCTCATCCTTACTCTGCCAGTCACTCTGCCTCTCACCCTAACTCTATCACTCACAGTTAACATACCACTCGGTTATTGATGAATGTCGCTTGATTTACTCATATTTATACATATCGTTCCCGTTGTACGTTATATATATACTGTCTTTTCCTTGTCCTAATCTATGTGAATTCGTTTTCTGGCCAATGTGTGTAGTCGTTTTACGTTGATAGTATATTTGTGCTGTGTATTGCATTGTGTTTTTATAGGTAATTTTCCCTGAAGATGGCGAAAGCCGAAACGTTTTTTTTGGAATAAATGTGCTAAACACACTTTGTTTTCCTTTGGTTGGAATTACAAGCTCACCACAACACTGAATAAATCTAAACCAATAAAAATGAAAAAATAATAAAAAAAATCATAAAATAATAATAATAATAATAATAATAATAATAATAATAATAATAAAATAATAATAATAATAATAATAATAAGAATAAATAATAATAATAATAAATAAGAATAATAAGAAGAAGAAGAAGAATAATAATAATAAGAATAATAAGAATAAGAAGAATAACATAATAAGAATAATAAGAATATAGAATAATAGAAGAAATACTAATAATAAAATAATAATAATCCTAATAATAAGAAGAATAATAAGAATATCATAATAAGAATAAGAATAATAATTAATAATAATAATAATAATAATAATCCTCCTAATAATAATAATAATCATAATCAATAAATAATACCTCCTAATAATAATAATAATAATAATAATAATAATAATAATAATAATAATAATAATAATATAATAATATAATAATAATAATAATACATAATAATATAACTAATAAAATTCATTAGTAATGAAACACAACATAAAGAAGGATTATATTTCTGAGCCTGGTGTCATAGTAAGTATAGCAGATAGGGTAAAACCATTTACATACCTAAAGTGTTCGATCTTACTTTGCACAAAAAAGAGTGTCTGCTTCCCAATGCAATAGACAGTAAAGTGCGAAACTCTGATTGTGCGGCGATAAGAATCAGATGGGCCTGCATCTTAGCGCCCATCTTGCTCAGTCTTCGCCAGACTCTCGCCTGTTTCTCGCGAGGGCACTGAGCACTCTTTCGCGAAAATCTGGAGAATATACGACCATTTCATCGCATGCCGTGACAATACTGGAATTGAAACCCACTCGTCAGAACAACAATTTTATTTGAAGGAAGCATCGATGGCTGTGTATGGCGCCTTGGGACTTGACAGAAACAAGACTGTATTCGGGATTCCAGTTTATAATTTGGTGGGTGAAGAAACGAAGACCAGAGGCCATATTCACCACTCCGATTCCCTCGGGGAAATAGTCCCTGGGGACAGAAAATAGCATTCTAATTTGAGAGAGGCAGAGAAAAAGACGGGGAATTCCCCATGGGGAATTGAGTGGTGAATATGAATATGGCCTCAGGTCATGAGCAAACTGTAAAGCCGAGAGAACTAGAGTAATAACTAATAATTACCCTGCCCGTGGCTTAGGGCGGCTTAGGCACTTCTGTATTGCGTGTAAATTAATGAGTAGGTGTTTTAGCTAGCTAATGACTACTCACTTAGCTGAGATAACATTCCATTGATGTGTTACAATTCGAATAACCATTTATTCATTTTAAAGCGAAATACCAGCCGGTTTTTGAAACGCATCTCAAATATCTGCATTCTTATGCAGCCATGCTAAGTGGGGTCGAATTGGGATCTATTTTTTATCCTAATTTATACTCATTTGCATATGATGCATAAGAAAGCAGGGGTACGCGATGCGTTTCAAAAACCGGCCGGTATTTCGCTTTAAAGGAAGGCAGTCACTTCAAAATCAACTTTTTTATTCGATTTTTATTAGATGCAAGCAGATTTATAAAACAATATGCAACCCATAAAAATCCACATAAAATGGAACTCAGGGAGAGAAATTAATGAGAATGAGTTTTGATAAATGACCGACGCCGGTGCATATATGCAATTGCCAGGGGTACTTGGAGAGTGAACAGCCTGCAGTGTTACCCCTGGCGCGTGGTTTATCACTGCAGGGTATTTATTATGAAACTCTATACGGGCAATTATAAACTACGGTATATAAGTAAAAGTCATAAACAGGGATTTCTCTCCCTGAGTTCGTTTTGCCGTACTTTGGCGCTGGAATCGACGTTTTCTTCACATACTTGAACAATTAATGAAAAGCGAATAAAAAATACGAATTTGTAGTGACTGCGATCCTTTAAGTTTTATTGGCTGCGCTTGTTTAGGCATTCCGTCTTGTCAACTATTACATGAATTGGCCGTATGCTCCAGCCGTTGGAGAAGTAGGAGGCTTTGGAACTTACAAAGATGTAAGTTTTGTACCGTACGTCATCTAACTAGTGGTAGTGTAGTTATAAGTTAGGCGTAGTAAGACTAACTGCACAAAAAATCACCAGAACTTTACTGAATTGGTCGGAATTAATTTTTCCCTACTTTATTAGTTATTAGGGGAAAAGTGAGCCATAATATCGTAGAACTTACAACCATCGACCAGCGTGAGCTTAATTATTACAGTTTCCAGGTCTGCAATATCACAAATGGTTCGAATTCGATCTACAAAAAGTATTGGAGTGATGCGGCTGCTTCGCCGTATATAACTGGTAAAGGAAGACAAGAAATAAGTTTTCTGTGTAACCTTGTTGTCTTCCCCTTCTAGCTTGATTTCTAGAAAGGAACCGCGGCTGAGAACTAAGATATAATAAAATCAGTAAGTCCCACGGTAATTTCCCACAACTATTACATCATTTTTTTTAAACAAAAGCACCATTGGTCATGTCCTACAGTATTTGCATATTGATTTTCAGGGACAGACAAAGTGTGGATCACCAGTGAAGACCGGTTGAGTGTTGCTTTAAAAGCTGGATATGCTAGAGATATTGGTATGTTCAGAATTCTTGATCCATGTACTGTGTTCCATGTGTACTGTATGATTCATGGACTGTACTCCTTTTTTTCGCCGCGCAACACATGCACATATTCTTCGCGACGCACTCGCCGAGACTCGCCATTAATATATAGACCCGAAAAGCTAAAGCGATATAATCATCCGGTTTTTGAAACGTATGTTGGACGCTGTTTTATCATCATGTGTAAGTGTAGTGTATGTTAATTACTGCGCGGTTTTTTAGTCTAATTTGCATTCACTGCAGTTGTCCTAAGATACGTTTCAAAAACCGGCCGTTGTATCGCTTTAAATAGAACATATTGTCCAGGTTGTGCTGGAGTGATGGTGTTCCAGTTAATCACAGACGATGTGGAAAACGCGTGTGGAGAAGGACGATATCCTCTAATAAATAGTGTCAAGAAAGCATTCTTTAATAAATACTGATTTTGTTTATTTGTTTATTTATTTACAGTTCCGACCTTCTGATTGTGATTTGAAAAGGGCTCAACATTTTCCATTACGGGGTCACAGCCATTTGGTGTCATTGGTTCTATTGAGCAACGCATCCACCTTTGTTACGTATATGATCTTGAACCGAATAATAACCATGATAAAAACAAAGTAATGTATTTTTGCAAATAGGCCACTTCACCGTATCAAGGCCTGACCGTTCGCGCCACCATTTCTGAAAAGAGAAGCGCATATACATATATGGACATATACCAGGCTACTGAAAGATTGGGAATATGAAATATAGCTTACCAGAAGGCTATCGCCGCCTGAGGCGACTTTCAAAGTCTAAAATGCAGGAAGATCAGTGAGCACACTTATGTGTGCTCACTTATTCGACGCCGAAAAATCGATACGTCAACCTTTCTCAAGATGGCCATGGGCAAATTTGTTTTTCCCATTAATAGTTACGTAATCCTAAAAAGTACGGTTTCAGACCGTCCTTGTCGGCCGCATAGGTATGTCATTATAAAAAGAAATAAGAAATATAAGGACCCTAATTGGTATTTCCTCCGCATTGCAGCGTATGTAAATAAATTGCCACCATGTATCAACGATTTCACCGATTATAAACCTAATCTTAAATTGCTTCTCGATTCTTTAGACATATTTAACAAACCGGTGCCTATGTTCTATATCAATTAGTAATCTTGTTGTTTTCCTATAAATATTATGTTCGAATATCATTCCTAATTTGCCGTGCTTTGCATTGAATTTTTCTTTTTCGGTCACTAGGTCCCTTATTAGTATGTATGTGTCGTAAGGCACTTCATCTTAGGGTAACCATTTGGTTTTTGTTATGTACTATTTGTATTATTGTGCATGTTCTTATTTGTGCTGTTCCATTACCAATAAACTATTATTATTAATACAGTGTTCCTCATCGGTAGACTTTGTAACTTCATTGTTAAAAGCCTTATTTAATTACCAATATACCCATGTATACCCATTGATATATATGTATACCCATGCTAATGAGATAAAACTATATTTAAATGACAAAACGAATAAAATAAAAGACCGATAAAACGAAACGAATGAAGCTCCGCGAATAAAACAAAATGCATGTGTGCTATAAAACAGATAAAGTACCGTAGACTAATTCAAAAAGCGCGGGAAGTTCACCAGTTTGAAAACAATATTTTGGACATAATGGGGTCTCGATGTATGGCAAACTCAGCGCATTTTGCTTCCAAGTATCAAATGTGCATCTCGTGTACGATTTTGCATACACCTTTGAAAGTTAGAAAATGCACCATTGATAATACTAGAGGAGGCGAAAATGCACAGTTTATGCACGCTCGAAAAAAATAGTCCTGTGGCTACCACCGCGGGACCATTTTTTGGCGGTCTGTAGATGTTCGCGTGTAGTGCCAATCTACGGTAATTAAAGCCATACTTGGAAGCAAAATCCGGCAATTTTTGCCATACATCGAGACCCCATACATCACAGTTGGAAAAGCCATACAAACTTTTGGTGGTAGGATTTGCGCGCCAAAAGTACGCGTAATTACAAATTACGAAAACTTAGGCGAAAAACAGGAATTAAAATTTTAAAAAACTATTTTTGCACTTTGCTACAAAAATAGAATATGTTAAACTTAATGGAATTTAATAAAAATGATTTGCTAAAAAATTCAAAGTTTTCTGAACATTTTGAGACCATTGCCAGCTCCTGAAACCCAGTAGCCGCTGAGAAAAAGTTCGCACCGTTATTCATGTCGAGACACAGAATTTTTTACATCAACCTTTGATACAAAAATAGAATATAATAAACTTTATAAAAGTGTAAGGAAAAATTTTGCTAAAAAATTCAGATTGTTCTGAAGGTTTTGAGACCTTTGCCAGGCCCTCAGACCCAATGGGCACTGAGAAAAAGTTCGCACCGTAATTCGTGTCTGTGATTTTTCGAGTGACAAACATGAGAACTAACGTTTAAACTAATTTTCTGTATTTTAAACTGAATGAATTTCAATAAAAGTTGTTTGCTAAAAATATAGGATATTCGGAACATATTTCGACTATTTGCAACGTCCACTAACCCTTGGAGGCCGAGCAAAAGTTCGCACCGTTATTCACCATGCATTACTGGCGGAAGTGGTAAACGCGCGCATTGTAACTCGCAAGCGCAGGCGTATATTATAAGGAGGGACAGAGACAATGTAGAGAAAGAGAAACTATGATTATGGAAAGTGTAGATCTTTTTTCCAGTTTCTTTTTACGTTTGGTTATTTATATTAATAGTCAAACATAATTAAAGTTATTATGACATACATATTAAGTTTCAGTGTAAATACAGAAAATTATTTGCAGGCACTCACTGTTTTCCGTAATTACATGAAATCCGATATCTTATGTTGAAATCTCTAACACATGGTTTAATTACCCAAGTTTGAGGACCCCAATCTCTCTCTTGGGGCCTCATGTTTACAGGCGTTTCCTGGAAAGAAGAGCTCGACCTCCCTATCTATTATTAGAGCCGATAAGAAGTGTGCCGTGGCCTTGTTATTCCGTGTGCCTGACGTGCCCTCTCTCCCCTGTGTCGTCGTGTGGTGAGCCCGTCGTGTGGTGTGCTCGTCGTGTGTGAGCCCGTTGGTGGTGTGCTCGTCGTGTGGTTTTTCGCGATGAAGATCAAGCGATTCGTTCCAGACGTCGCTCTCCCGCTGTGCGACCCGAATGTGTTAAATCCGTATGTATTCCTCCAGTATACGGCCGCTTACCGCCCTTACGAACAGGAGCACAGTGCTGTCCTGTTCAATCTCCCCGAATTTGGTGTATGCCCCTCTGCCATGAGACGTGGTGCCGAAATATCTCGTATTTATTATCTCCTTGGCCTTATGCGATCGGATGGCCTTCTCATCGATGCTTTTCGTATGGGTCCTTACGACCCAAATCCCCTCGCCCTTTAAAAGTAGTACTTGAGTCTTCTCATCATGCCCGTGAATTCATTCGTTTTATTAATACTCCTCGTTTGTATTCTTCGTTGTTGGGTCGTTCTTACAATTGGTTGTACTGTAGGCCTTCTCTTCAAACGAGGCTGATCGTTCATCCTACATGAACGATCACCCTCCCCACTGGGCCAAGCAGAAGGCCCACCGTAAAACCCCTCAGCCCAAAAAGGTCCGCACGCCAGTGAGCCCTAAGTCCCATACTCCAGTGCAGGCCTCTAGTTTGCCCAACACCCCGGCTCCACATCAGACAGCTGATGTTGTGAGTCCAATTTCTAGTGTAGTACTTGGGCACACTCTGCAGACTTACGTCCCAGAGGACAATGATTTGACAGTGCCGGCGTATGATCCTTTCAACAGCGCCGTCTTGGAATCGCCAAACAGCCGGGGTTCCGTCCTGACGGATGAGGATTTTCCTCACCCGCCGGGAGGGCCACACCCCGTCTAGTTGGTCCCAAGGTGGCCGCTCCCAAAGTCAAGCGTCTGTCGTGTATCAGTTTTAATGCCCATTCAATTTTGTCTCGCAGTCACAACAGACGCTACGTAATACAGACCATGACCCGCAGAGTGGAATACTCGGTTATTGCTATCTGTGAGACTTGGCTCGACTCGAATGTTTGTTCTTCTTTACTAGACCCATGTGGAAATTATGTAATTTACAGAAATGACAGACCACAAACAGATTGTGGTAAGGTGAGAGGCGCCGGCATTTGTCTCCTCATTGATAAGCTTTTTTCTTCAAATGAAATTTTTTCTGGTTTCGTTAGCAATTGTAATTTATGTGTTGTAGACATTCATGCTTCTATTAGTATTCGCATAGTACTCTGTTATCGACCTCCTGATATTTCCATAAAGACAAGGCATCTGGAGGACGCGTGGAGCTTTCCAGCATGTTCTCCAGATGCAAATCCATTCAAAACTCATTTGGCGGTACTTTTGTGGAAACTGTGCACAAAAGCACACTTTTTCGACGGTCGAACATCAGCTTCACGCCTCCGAAGCGCCACCGAGAATTTGGCCTTGACGCGGAATAAGAAGGACCTGCCGATCACTAATTTATGCAATCAAGCTCTTTATCACTTTAATTTTTAAATAAATTATAATTTTCACGGGTGTTCCTTATGAAACAGTTGCAAAAACGACCCTTTTGGTTCAAGAATTCCTTCTGGCGAGATTCTGAATATTTTATTCTAAATTTTCCTGTACAGGACCAGTTTTCCACGCTGAATCCAATGGTGTGACTCATTTGAACCGTTTCTGTCATTTTCGGACCGAAAACGAATTTGTTTGGGTGTTCTTATACTTATGAAACGCACTGTATGTCAATCAACAAATATATCCAGTTCTCACAGTTAATATTTACAAAGTTGTTTTATTTTGCAAATGTTATAAAAGGACTAAGAACACAATAAGCATTGTTTAGTGTAAAACTTTACAATTTGGTATATATGCTGCATCATAATTACCGTAGATTTGGGCGCACCCCAAAATTGTTATAAACGCACAACCGCGCCTGCCACACCCCCTCTAAGGCGGGTGTTTTACCAACTGTGACATATGCTAGATTGCATCCAGGTTGATACTAACTTTGTGCTATTCGCATAATCTCGTTTCTAGATCAGTACCGCATGATACTATTTCGGGATTGATAGAAAAATAACTGCTAGTTACATCCTATTTGTATGCTAGTTAATCCTCTGAGGCCTACTATGAGGATCCTAATACTTTCCTAATAACGTACTGATTTAATATTCGGATCATTCTTTTTTTTCTCTATTTCGTTTTTCACATACACGTTCTTGGTAAATTATCCTGTTTGAAATTGTGGCATGAATGTCCGCTCCGAGGCGAATTCTGCGGCGAACGATTTGGGCACGTCGAATAACTCAGTTCTGAGGCCGTATACACCACTCCGTTTACCCCTGGAGAAAATTTCTCTCGGAGAGACAAGTTGTCTCTAGAGAAATTTTACCCTCGAGTGGTGTATACGGCCTCTGAGGTGATACCGGGACGGATTCCACCTTTTATTGTAATGTAATTCTTGCATTGAGTCTTTGCCGCCTTCTGGCCCCGCACTCGTTGCACCGGGGTTTCTCATCGTTTGATCATTAACGTGCGCATTTGTTCTGATCATATTAAGTTTCACGTTATCACCTGTCTTTCCCTATCTCCATGTATATTTTATGCATAGGTTATGTTAGGAAACGTAATAACTTAAACCAATTTTGCCGTTCTTTCAGATTCGCAAGCAATATCTGCAATGGAAAATCTTCAAGAGTTACTCGATGATTACATGGAAACCATCTCGAGGCGTCTCCTCTCATCGTCTGACTTAAGGCGATATCTTGACGAAGTTGGTTAGTTTTTACCTTTGGTGCGATGGCGGAGCTTCTTTTGGTACTTAACTTTAAGCGTGCGTCGACTGACCAACAGACCAACCGGTCGAAATTCGAAATTTACCCAAGCGTACATATTTTTAAAATAAGTCTGGTTATTTTTTGTAATGATGATGATGTCAACAGTCAACTGCGTTTTGTTGTCCCTACATAAGCCAAGCTATACCTAATACATCTGTAATCTATAAGTAAGGCGTGTACATAATAAAAGTATCAGTGTATACTTTATAATATACAATAACAATGTGTATAATAGTATTTACGCTTTTAGGTAAGAAAGTCTCACGTGCTGAGCTGGTAGGCTTTCGGCGAAAATACTTTTCTCAATTCACTGAGACCATTAGAGAAGACGTGGATGCTACCATTCAAGAAATTGGGGTATTTAAACTTCAGTATTGTTTTCTGTATTGCGTGTGCTGAATAAGCATTCAGCATTCTGTAGCTGTAGCTGTGCTGAATAAGCATTCTGTAGCTTTAGCTCACCCTTTGGCTTTTATACCAGGGGTACAGGTTGGTGCATGAAAACACGCACGAACCCCCTCCGGAAGCAATTCCAAATTAATATATTTATTTGACCGAAACATGGCGTTTTATTAAAACGGTCTATCTATCACTAAGCTAAAGAAACCACCTCCAACTGCCTCCATTTACGCACGGAATTTTTACCCTGTTTTATACTAATTTTGATTTTTCATGTTTTAGTTGGAACAAAAACTTGAGGAGCTGGCACAACTTTCTGAAGAAGCCCGTGAGTGTGAAAATACATCTGGCTATATTCCCACCCGTGTGAGTTTTTTTTACACTCTTGGATTTGAATGTAATGCAGTAGTGAGTAGTGCATATTTTTTTTGGTTTTGAAGCTGTATGACGCGTACTGTGGTACTGGAGAACTGTATTTACATGGAATGTGTGCAACTTTAATTTAAGTTATCTCTGCCACTCTGCCTTTTTATTTTGCTCAGATTTGGGTACAAAACTTTATATAAACATAAACATAAACATAAACATTTATTGCAAAAATGCACACACCACAGAGGGTGGAAAATACAATTGAACGAACAACATAAATTTAAGAAACAGCCAAACGAAAATAATTCACAGGGAACATAATACACACTACAACACCACACGGGGGAACAAGAACAAGAACACGTTTTCAATATCACCAAGATAATCACATATCAAATACTTCGAGTAAAGAGTGGAAAATTGCCAAGTGAAGCCTGCCCACGCCTAACTTGGGGGGATAATAATAAATAATGAATATTCCAAAGGTATGTATACTGCTGTGAGACCTCCCCAAGCCTTACAGGATTAATGTAAAACATTCAAATTTTGGA
The DNA here is from genome assembly GCA_036852015.1 of Pelodera strongyloides. Classification (NCBI taxonomy): domain Eukaryota; kingdom Metazoa; phylum Nematoda; class Chromadorea; order Rhabditida; family Rhabditidae; genus Pelodera; species Pelodera strongyloides. The sequence continues at coordinate 7,199 of JAANDG010000140.1, read as the reverse complement.
GAAAGAAAAAAATGGAAAAGAACGGGTAGTTTTATAGAAATTCCAGGCTTTTTGGCCGGTATTTTGACACCGGAACGGAAGTTTGCCGTTGTTAGCAAATGTTTGCCACAAAGCTTTGTGACTACAAGATGTATATATGGTACAAAATGCGCAGTGGGACCAGGATGCGAATACATAATGTCTCTAAGAGACACATGATGGTATCTGAAGCAAACCTACCAAATTCAGTCTTTCAAGTGCCACCTGAAATTGATTAGAAGTACGTAACTTCAGTATATCAGCAGGGAGTTGCATAAGCCAATTGGCCGAGCGAATAAAGAAACTATTTTTGAAAGCATTGTTCCGTATGAACGGAAGACGGAAATTATACAGTTTTGTTCGCCCATTAGTGGGCTTAGGCCGGAAGTATTTACTCCGGCTTAACCGGACTTCGCCGGAAAGAATCTTAAACGCAAGGACCAAATCCTTGCGAATTCTCCTCTCCTGAAGCGAAACAAGACCTAAACGACATAAACGCTCACTGTAACTTGGAAGTTCAGAGTACGAATGCACCAAAACATTTAAAATAAACAATGCGAGTAAAACTTGATTGCACACGTTCGATTTTACGAATATCCTTTAATTTAAAAGGGCTCCAAACTGAACTAGAGAATTCCAGTTTAGGAAGCACCCACGTCTTAAAACAATGAACTAACACAGTAGGATCACGAATACGAACAATACGTAGAAGAATATGCATTTTCCAAACTGAAGAATTATATACCAAATTTAAATGCTCATTGAATTGAAGATTATTCTGTATTTTTACTCCTAGATCCCGAACTGAATTAACTTCCAGTAGAGGAGTATTTGCGATTTGGTAAACACATTTAGCATTCCCAGTACCTATGTACAAAGAGTGACATTTGTGGTAGGCTATTTCCAATTGCCAAGAATTACACCACTGCAACAAAGAGTCAATAGAGTTTTGCATACAAATATGAGCACGGTTTTGTTCTTCACGATTGTATACCACATATACCTTAATGTCATCAGCAAAACACCTAACTTTTACTTGGAACCTTTCAAGAGTTTGTGGGAGATCAGATACATAAAATAGGAAAAGTAGCGGTCCGAGAACACTGCCCTGAGGGACTCCGCTGGTAACTTGATAACGAGAGGAATATACATCATTTATTTTAACAGTAAATGTTCGAGCAACGAGGAAAGATTCAATCCATTTCAGCAAATTAAGAGGTACACCAGATGATCGTAGTTTGTGCAGTAATTTAGGATGAGACACCTTATCAAAGGCCTTGGCGAAATCATAGTAAACGACATCAGTACATTTTCCCTGATCGTTTGCTTGTAACCACTCATATTGTACATCAAGCAGTTGTGATTCAACAGAACGGCCGCGAACAAACCCGTGTTGTTGTTCCGGAATAAAACCATTAAGTGTGAAATGATCATAGAGCCAACGACATAATAATTTCTCCATTACTTTACAAGGTGTGGATGTAAGCGAAATTGGACGAAAATCAGATGCCAGAGCCGGATTCGTCTTTTTTGCAAGTGGGATAATTATTGATTCTTTCCATGGCGACGGAACGGCTCCCACTTCAAGAGATAGATTGAATATAAATGATAAAGGAAGAGCAAGAGAGGCATGACATTTTCTAAACACTATTTGCGGTATTTTATCAGGTGGAATAGAACAGCCAGATTTCAATGATTTGAGAATAGAAGTGAGTGTATGAGGAAGTATAACCGGAATTTGCATATTAACCAGACGTTGGTGAACAGGCGGCAAAGTGCCATCATCTAGTGTAAAAACTGACACGAATTGTTGGGCTAAGGCTTCAGCCTGCTCTAACGGCCTTACCAGTAGGTTACTAGAAGGTGAGGATCTAAAACTTGTGACAGCAGAAGGACGTATAGAGGAACGATTATTTAAATAGGCATAAAATTTAGTTTTATGAAGTGATTTCAAGAATCTACGTTGTCTATAAGCTTCAAACAGCTGTAGGTGATTGTTTAACTCACGGCATATATGTCTATATGAATCAGCAAATTGAGGAGTTTCGTGAGACGAGAGAGATTTGAATAAACGTTGTTTGGCCGCAATAAGATTTCTAATATGTGTAGGATATTGTTCATAATTAGGCTTTTTGGCAAAGATAGGAGTATGCTGATGAACTACCAAATAAAGATTATATACGACAACCCGAAACGCAAATATAGAATTATCCAGCATACGCTTCAAAACGACGTGCTATGCTGCGTTTTGGTTAAGCATACATTATATTAAAGCGAAATGCCAGCCCCTTTGGAAAATTTGCATATGATAAGCAAGCCCTATGTATCCTATGCTAATTTTGTACGATTTCCGTGGACGATCGTACAAAATTAGCATAGGATACATAGATTTGCTTATCATATGCAAATTTTCCAAAGGTGCTAGCATTTCGCTTTAAGTCCGCTGAATACGGATAACGAAAATGGTTATCTACACCATTTCGTATTATTACGGGGGGGGGGGGCATTCTTTTTCCTTTTTCGGTAGATGGTATGTCTAAAACTATGTTAAGGCAAATCGAACTTGATTATCTGGAGATGCAGATTAGTTCAAGTGCGAGAATAGCCAGTCTAAAATGTAAAAATGTGTATATTCGAATTACTTGGAGACTTGGACCACGTTTATAGAGTCCCCAATTGGACACGACTGGTGACGTTGCATACGTGCTTCTCCGATATAAAGAAATACTGCAAAGAAATAACGCATCACTAAGCAAGGAAATCGATGTAAGTATTTTATTTGTGCTTACCTACTAATGACACTGCCGACTGATAGCGCGTGCCGATCACCGAACGTTGACAGGTTTCAAAACCTGCCCTAAGAATTATGTTTCTTTTAGGAAAACCGTATTCTGTTAAAAGAGAACATGGCATTTGTTGACGAATTGGCTAATAAACTCGAAAGTGAAATGGAGAAAACACAAATCGCGCAGAACTGATCGGTATCTTTCAAGTTATCGTTTTTCTTATTTTTACTCACTACTAGACATAACGACATAACGAGCATCGTTGTCAATTCTAATGATTCCACTTAGTTCAGCAATTCTGAATGGTGGATAATGAATATGGTATCTGGCCTCTGTCGACTACTTCTATGATCTGATCATGATCACTTTCTGGAGTGGTATGTATATGTATTTTATTTTTATGCATCTCATGTAACAAACTTTGTGTTTGAATTTTTGTGTCGAATAAACTTTTCAATGAGTTGTCTTCGTACTTTATTCGAAGTGTTGATCCTCGGTGGCTGTTGAACACTTTTCTTTGACATTAGTTACGTCCAGCTGGCTTTTCAACAGTTGTGTTTCAAAAATCCCTACGTGTTTATCCCTCGCGAGAACCTTGCCACAGTGGTTTCTTGTCGAAAAGTCTGTGGCAAGATGTGTTTCGGTTTAAGCTAATCTTGCCACACTGTTTTCAACTAGAAAACCATGTGGCAATATGTGTTTCGGTTTAAGCTGATCTTGCCACACTGTTTTCAACTAGAAAACCCTGTGGCAAGATGTGTTTCGGTTTAAGCTGATCTTGCCACACTGTTTTCAACTAGAAAACCCTGTGGCAAGATGTGTTTCGGTTTAAACTGATCTTGCCACACTGTTTTCAACTAGAAAACCCTGTGGCAAGATGTGTTTCGGTTTAAACTGATCTTGCAACACTGTTTTCAACTAGAAAAACCCTGTGGCAAGTTGTATTTCGGTTTAAACTGATCTTGCCACACTGCTTTCATCTAGAAAACCCTGTGGCAAGATGTGTTTCGGTTTAATCTGATCTTGCCACACTGCTTTCATCTAGAAAAAGCCTGTGGCAAGATGTGTTTCGGTTTAATCTGACCTTGCCACACTGCTTTCATCTAGAAAAGCCTGTGGCAAGATTGTGTTTCGATTTAACTGATCTGAGCCTTGCCGACCTTGCTTTTCATCTAGAAAAACCCTGTGGCAAGATGTGTTTCGATTTAAACCGGATCTTGCCACACTGCTTTCATCTAGAAAACCCTGTGGCAAGATGTGTTTCGGTTTAAACTGATCTGCCACACTGTTTTCCTCTTAAAACCCTGTGGCGTGGCAAGATGTGTTTCATTTAAACTGGATCTTGCCACACTGCTTTCATCTAGAAAACCCTGTGGCAAGATGTGTTTCGGTTTAAACTGATCTTGCCACACTGCTTTCATCTAGAAAAACCCTGTGGCAAGTTGTGTTTCGGTTTAAACTGATCTTGCCACACTGCTTTCATCTAGAAAACCCTGTGGCAAGATTGTTTTCGGTTTAATCTGATCTTGCCACACTGCTTTCATCTAGAAAAAGCCTGTGGCAAGATGTGTTTCGGTTTAATCTGATCTTGCCACACTGCTTTCATCTAGAAAACCCTGTGGCAAGATGTGTTTCGATTTAAACTGATCTTGCCACACTGCTTTCATCTAGAAAACCCTGTGGCAAGATGTGTTTCGGTTTAAACGGATCTTGCCACACTGCTTTCATCTAGAAAAACCCTGTGGCAAGATGTGTTTCGGTTTAAACGGATCTTGCCACACTGCTTTCATCTAGAAAAACCCTGTGGCAAGATGTGTTTCGGTTTAAACTGATCTTGCCACACTGCTTTCATCTAGAAAACCTGTGGCAAGATGTGTTTCGGTTTAAACTGATCTTGCCACACTGCTTTCATCTAGAAAAGCCTGTGGCAAGATGTGTTTCGATTTAAACTGATCTTGCCACACTGCTTTCATCTAGAAAAACCCTGTGGCAAGATGTGTTTCGTTTAAAGTTTAAACTGATCTTGCCACACTGCTTTCATCTAGAAAACCCTGTGGCAAGATGTGTTTCGGTTTAAACTGATCTTGCCACACTGCTTTCATCTAGAAAACCCTGTGGCAAGATGTGTTTCGGTTTAAACTGATCTTGCCACACTGCTTTCATCTAGAAAACCCTGTGGCAAGATGTGTTTCGGTTTAAACTGATCTTGCCACACTGTTTTCAACTAGAAAACCCTGTGGCAAGATGTGTTTCGGTTTAAACTGATCTTGCCACACTGCTTTCATCTAGAAAACCCTGTGGCAAGATGTGTTTCGGTTTAACTGATCTTGCGACACTGCTTTCTTGGCCACAGAACCTTTGTCCTGTGGCAAGATGTGTTTCGGTTTAAACGGATCTTGCCACACTGCTTTCATCTAGAAAAACCCTGTGGCAAGATGTGTTTCGGTTTAAACTGATCTTGCCACACTGCTTTCATCTAGAAAAACCCTGTGGCAAGATGTGTTTCGGTTTAAACTGATTTCACTGTTTTTAAAAAAAAAAACCCTGTGGCAAGATGTGTTTCGGTTTAAACTGATCTTGCCACACTGCTTTCATCTAGAAAACCCTGTGGCAAGATGTGTTTCGGTTTAAACTGATCTTGCCACACTGCTTTCATCTAGAAAACCCTGTGGCAAGATGTGGCAAACTGAATCACTGTTTAATCTAGAAAAACCCTGTGGCAAGATGGTGTTTTTTCTGTTGACACTGCTCTGATCACTGTGCAAGAGATCATCTAGAAAACCCTGTGGCAAGAATCTTGGCATCTAGAAAACCCTGTGGGTTTCGATTTAAACTGATATATATAGTTTATTGATCACATATATCAAAAAAGACACACATAATCAAATGGATACCCTAAGACGAACATGCTTCACAACAGCTCGTACTGACAAGGGCCCAACTACATAAAAATTCAAAACGCAAAATATTACGAAACGTAACTAGTTACAATATAGTACCACTATCATTATCAATCCTTACATCCGTACTTTTCGATAAAAGCTTTCTCCATTGCTGATTCAAAGGCCTTGCCAAATGACTCACTAAAGTGGTCAAGTGATTGCTGATCTAATAACGGGATAGGTGACACAGGTGGTTCAGCTGTTGGCAATTGCACAGGGTGTGCAATTGGTTCAATCACAGACAATTGAGGGGAAAATGATCTTGCCACACTGCTTTCATCTAGAAAACCCTGTGGCAAGATGTGTTTCGGTTTAAACGGATCTTGCCACACTGCTTTCATCTAGAAAAACCCTGTGGCAAGATGCGTTTCGGTTTAAACGGATCTTGCCACACTGCTTTCATCTAGAAAAACCCTGTGGCAAGATGTGTTTCGGTTTAAAGTTTAAACTGATCTTGCCACACTGCTTTCATCTAGAAAACCCTGGGGCAAGATGTGTTTCGGTTTAAAACTGATCTTTTGCTTTCATCACTGTGCTTTTCATCTACTGAAAAAACCCTGTGGCAGATGTGTTCGGTTTAAACTGATCTTGCCACACGGCTTTTCAGAAAAACCCTGTGGCAAGATGTGTTTTCGGTTTTAAAACTTGCCACACACTTTTCAACTAGAAAACCCTGTGGCAAGATGTGTTTCGGTTTAAACGGATCTTGCCACACTGCTTTCATCTAGAAAAACCCTGTGGCAAGATGTGTTTCGGTTTAAACTGATCTTGCCACACACTTTTCAACTAGAAAACCCTGTGGCAAGATGTGTTTCGGTTTAAACTGATCTTGCCACACTGTTTTCAACTAGAAAACCCTGTGGCAAGATGTGTTTCGGTTTAAACTGATCTTGCCACACTACTTTCATCTAGAAAAACCCTGTGGCAAGATGTGTTTCGGTTAAACGGATCTGCCACACTGCTTCATCTAGAAAAACCTTGGAAGATGTTTCGGTTTAATCTGTCTCTGCCACACTGCTTTCATCTAGAAAACCCTGTGGCAAGATGTGTTTCGGTTTAAACTGATCTTGCCACACGCTTTCATCTAGAAAACCCTGTGGCAAGATGTGTTTTTTTTTTTAACTGTTGTTGAAACACACTTTTCAACTAGAAAACCCTGTGGCAAGATGTGTTTCGGTTAAACTGATCTTGCCACACTTTTCAATCTAGAAAACCCTGTGGCAAGATGTGTTTCGTTTAACTGATCTTGCCACACTGTTTTCATCTAGAAAACCCTGGGGCAAGATGTGTTTCGTTTATATTGATCTTGCCACACTGCTTTTTTCATCTAGAAAACCCTGTGGCAAGATGTGTTTCGGTTTAATCTGATCTTGCCACACTTTCATCTAGAAACCCTGTGGCAAGATGTGTTCGGTTTAAACTGATCTTGCCACACTGTTTCATCTAGAAAACC